>VUQS01074706.1:23013-40482 GCA_015108495.1 Heterochromis multidens | reverse complement strand
ATTCATCTTTCCCTTGACCCTGACTAGTCTCCCAGTTCCTGCTGCTGATAAACATCCCCACAGCATGATGTTGTCACCACCATGCTTCACTGTAAGGATGGTACTGGCCAGGTGATGAGTGGTGCCTGGTTTCCTTCTGACATGACTTTTGGCATTCAGGCCAAAGATTTCAATCTTTGTTTCATCAGACCAGAGAATTTTGTTTCTCATTGTCTGAGAGTCCTTCAGGTGCCTTTTGGCAAACTCCAGGTGGGCTGTCATGTTCCTTTTATTGAGGAGTTGCTTCCTTCTGCCCACTCTACCATAAAGGCCTGATTGGTGGAGTGCTGCAGAAGTGGTTGTCCTTCTGGAAGATTCTCCTCTCTCCACAGAGCAACGATGGAGCTCTGTCAGAGTGACCATCGGGTTCTTGATCAACTCCCTGACTGAGGCCCTTCTACCCCAATTGCTCAGATTGGCTGGACGGCCAGCTCTAGGAAGAGTCCTGGTGGTTCCAAACTTCTTCCATTTATGGATGATAGAGGTCACTGTGCTCATTGGGACCGTCAATGCTGCAGAAATTTTTCTGTACCCTTCCCCAGATCTGTGCTTCAATACGATCCTGTCTCAGAGGTCTACAGACAATTCCTTGGACTTCATGGCTTGGTTTGTGCTCTGACATGCATTGTCAGCTATGGAACCTTATATAGACAGGTGCGTGCCTTTCCAAATCATGTCCAATCAACTGAATTTACCACAGGTGGACTCCAATCAAGTTGTAGAAACATCTTAAAGATGATCAGTGGAAACAGGATGCACCTGAGTTCAATTTTGAGTGTCATGGCAAAGGCTGTGAATACTTGTGTACATGTTATATTTTTGTTTTTTATTTTAATAAAATGTAAGAATTTCAACCAATTTTTTTTACTTTGTCATTATGGGGTATTGTGTGTAGAATTTTGGGGTGAAAAATGAACTGAATCAATTTTGGAATAAGGCTATAACATGACAAAATGTGGAACAAGTGAAGCGCTGTGAATACTTTCTGGATGCACTGTACCTTACAGTTGTATTACTGTTTTCTTTTCTTTTCTTTTCTGTTTTTTTTCTAGTCTTTTCTTTGTTTGTCTGTCTGGTAATCTTTATGAAAAAAATGCCTCTTAATTTTTTGAGTTTGGTATACAGTCCAGTCATAGACTGCCAAGCTGTCCATTGTGTACAGTACCCTGCCTCTCACCCTGTGACAGGAAAGGTTCCAGTTCCCCCTTTGACTCTAGACTGGAAAAGTAGGAAAATGGATGGATGGATGCATGCATAATGACTAAAGAGAGAGCTTCAGAGCTGATACAAGAAAAGCTATTATAGTATTCAGCCTAGAAATACATCTCTTGTGTAGCTGGGATGACCTGCAGTGGTCAGTGATTTAAATCCTGAGTGGAACAAACATTTTGTGTTGTTTGTATTGATTGCTCCTGCTAGAAGAGCTTCCACCAATCCAGTAATTGGATGAACAGGACTGTTACTTCGAGAACCAGTGACAACCAACACATCCCCTTCCATTTTTTTTCAAGTCTATAATTGTGTTTATCTCTCCTCCGTCACCTTTAAGGTCAAATACTGTCACTGGGGATGATGGTCAGAATGATAATAAGTCCTTAGAATCCACAGTGTTTAGAAAACCTGTTAAAATATTGATACTGAAGATGATTAAAATTTCATATTGGCACTGATGGGCTGCGCTAAAACAGACCCACAGGGTGGCTACTGAAGGTGTGATTGTTGACTTAGCATTACTTATTGATCGCCACTGACTGACTGTGATGAGCATCAGTTCACCAGCATTGACAGAGAGGCTGCACTGATGTTAACTCCACCTAAGTAATTATATAGAAGGTATTTCCTATAAAAAAAACATTAGGTTTGGCCAACTTAGACCCCTAAATAACATAGTTTTGTACACTGTCATAGATTTTTATATACTGATATAGTATGATTCATTTTACATTCATCCAATGATTCATTTTGTTTTCACACAGAAAAATACATTTCCTATCTTATTACATCACCCTTAATCTGAAACTCTTAGTCTGAATAGCATTTCATTCATCCAAGTCCTGACAATTATTCTTCATGTATTTTGTTAAATATTTAGCTTTAGCAGTGTGATAGTATTAAGATTTTGCAGCCGTGGTTCACATAACATCTATTGTACTCTACATCAGTACACATTAGCCCACCAAACAATATCGATACCCAATGTCACAACCCAAAAATATGACAAGAGAAAAAACTGATGAAACAATGTTAAAAAAATGTTAAAATCAGTGGGGTCGGTATCAGCATTTATAATGGCCAATAAATGAAAATTTCAAAAGTAAAGAAGAGACAGGAGAAACACCCTTCAAACATGTTATGAGTGCTGACATTGCATAGTCCACCAGAGGATTATTCTTATGAAGTAGCACTATACACTATACACAGCCTTCTAATACTAGAGTACTGCAGTAGAAAGACATGCATGTTAGGTTAATTGGTGATTCTAAATTGGGCATAGATGTGAATGTGAGTGTGAATGGTTGTCTGTCAGTCTGTGTTAGCCCTGTGATAGACGGGTGACCTGTCCAGGGTGTAATGGCAATGGCAGTTTTATTTATATAGCACATTTCATTATACCTAAACTCAATGTGCTTAACACAGAGGAGAAAAACATATAAACCTATGTAGGTTTACAATGTCTTAAGGCAGCAAAAACAAGCAGTGTCCCCCCGCTTTTTACCCTATGACAGCTGCAATAAGCTCCAGCCCAACCACGACCCTGAATTGGATAAGCAGAAGAGAACGGATGGATGGATGGATGGATGTAACCTGATCTCTTGAAACTACACTGACAATTTTAACTTACTACTTGCAGTATGTACTTAACTGTGATTGCAGTGACACATTCGAGGTAGCTCTAATTCCTGCAACTCTCAGTAAATTGCAGCTATGGGAGAATTTTGCCTTCAAGGCTTTCTGACAGCAGATAAATTTATTTTTGAAAATCAGGTGAGGTCATATAAAAAGCAACAAAGTCTGCATAAGAAGGAGGTCCTATTTCAAAAATAGGACTTTAACAAGAGACTGAAGCTTGTGTACTATGTGAAGCAATAACTTTACATGTGTACCCTTAGCTAACTTGCTTTAAGGTTTTTCAGCCTCTATTTGGTTAGTTTTGGTCAAAAGCATACTTAGCTTAGAAATGGACTCGGTCCAAATAAATCTCTAACCATGTGTCAGAAAGCCTTTGTGTAAAAGAGGCCTGAAGGCAAAGCTTTCTTATGGGCTAAACTACGCCACACCCATGGGGGTTATCGAAAAAGCTACTATGTCTCCAAAGGGGAAATGGCCTCCATTCCCGTTGCCTGCAGCAACATGAATTGTATTAGTTTCTTTATTTCTTGGTTGAAGCTCTCTTTGAGAGGATTTTTTTTTAAAACAATTTATTCTTTTTAAGCAATTAGATCAAAATTCAAAAAAGTGGTTGGGACATATCCCCACATTTGTAGTGCAGGCGAATGACACCTTTGGTCTCCGGGCAGTTTTAGATGTACTTTGGCTTATATGCAAAGCATGATGTAGGTAACACTGGTACAAATGTTCTGAAATTTGCCTCTCTATAATAAGAAAATTCTCATCTCACATCTTTAATTGGGAGAAAGGAAAGTTAAACCGAAGACCAACACAACACACAGGTGTTTTCCTTTGAGGTATGTCCATCTGTCTGCTACTGTCTCTAACCCCACTCTGCCCCCATTACCCTCCCTCACTCCTCTGTCACTGACAATTAGCACAGGATCATGACTTCATCCACTAATGGTTGTGAGCGGAGAAGACAGGAGGGCAGACTGTGGTGTATGCAATATGGATGGCAGCCTTCTGCCTGTCTGACTGGGTTTCCTTCTCTTTATCTGAATTTCCTTACTCAGTCCTTTTGACACATTAGAGTTGTTGCATATGAGCCTTTCTGACTCCACTAACTAAACAAACTAACTTTAATGTCAGTATCAGGAAGCTAAATCATACGTTCTAAATAATCAGGCTTGTGCTTGGTACTTGTAATCTGCATAGCAGAGCAAGCAAGAGCTTTATTTTAAAAAAAATTTTATTTTTATTATAGCTGCAAAGTGACTGCTCCACCGGAGAGAAAAGATTTTCCCCACCTGTTGAGATAACAGGCAACATGCAAAACTGGTGTATTTTTGACTGCCTAAATTAAAATTATAATGGTCCAAATTCTGGTGATAAAAATTAAATCTAATCTACAAATCTAAAAGAAGGTGGTTGGGAGTCGGAGACAATAAGCACATGTGCCAGCTTTTAAAGCCCTGGAGGCCCCGGTGAACTGAATCAGCTGACAATCCCTCCATGATAGCCAATAAACCTTTTTCATGCCAGACATTATGACTTGTCACTGTAGCACAGGAGTATTAATAATGGCTCCATTCCCCTTGGGGTGGGGAGGTCCTGCTTTTGTTCACGCTGCTTCACTGCTGTGGCTTACTGGGACACTTAATGGAACCGAGCCATTAGGAATTCTGCTGTTACTCTCCACGATGTGACATGTCAGTGTGTCTTCTGAAAGAAAAGTCTGTTTCACTGGGGTAGTCTAGGTGTGTCTCCAAGACTTTGACAGTGTAAATGGTGTCACAATGTAGATGCGTAAAGCAGTAGCATCATCATCAGTTTGTCATAGGCAGAGCAGTGCACACTGAGCTAGGCAGCATCCTGAAACCTGCAACAAGCTGAAAATGACCCCCACACCATGCATGAATTGAGTCTCTGGATTCAGAAACTGGACATGGATAAGACTGTGATTTTTTCTGTAGATCACCAAGACGATGTCTCCCAGTTTTTTTTAATTATTTCAATTTGATATATATTTGTGGCGATATGATGCAGAATGTTTTGCAATGGTAAAGAATTTTAAATCCAGATCCAAATCTCGATCAACTCCAAATAGCTAATTACTTTGAAGCTTGGCCAAATTTTCGTGTAAATCCATCCATGCTCTTTTGAGTAATAAACAAACTGAACATAATTGTAAATGAGAGCTAGCCCTTAATGATTTTTCAAGTTTCAAATAAATCTAGTTAAACAGGCACACCAAAACAATTACATAAGATAAGTAATGGTCATTCTACTAACAGTCCCAAAGTACACATTTCATAGACACTGAAACCAACAAGAAAACAGAAAAGCTCTGTTAAAACCCCCATTATCCTGTCTACCTTAACCCAGGTCATAGTCAGCAGCCAGATGGTGAGCATAGTGTTTTGCAGCCAGTGGTCTCGGTATGATAATGCTGAAAGGTTGGAAAAAATTTCCAGAATACATCTCTTAAAAAAAAAAAAGAAAAGCTAATGTGTGTTTTGTGGATGTGTATTTACGCAGCAGCTTGCTATCGTACCTGTCAGTACTTTTGAATTTAGCTACAAAACTGTAAAACAATCCAGCTTTGTTACTCGTAGAAAACAATACAATTCGCACCTGTAAAATAGTGACTTTAGAACAACCTTAAGTTAATAGAAAGGCCCTGAAATACGTGTTTGGTTTCATTTCTTGTAATATAACGTCCAAGCGCTCTCTATCTCAGCAAATAAAGGAGATGGGCAGTGCAGTCCAAATTAATTAGATTCTATTTGTGGCCACATTGCTTTGCCTGCGCAGCAGTTGTGTTTCTTTCATTCAGCTGCCTGAGTGTTCAGTTAATTGACAGAGAGCGGAGGTTGGGAGACTGGTGAAATGGATGAGGGAAAAAGCAGGCAAAAACGGAACAACGGGACATCTATAGATGGGTGTGAATTGATTTTCAATAGCAGTGTCCGTGTGTCCAGGAGGATTGCCTGAAGAGCACAAGACTTTGTGACTATGACCAGCCTCCAGCTGGCTGCAGGAGCTAGTTAAATAAAGATCACGCTAAAGTGATAGTTAAAGGCAGCAAAAGCACATATATATGAGTAGATATATAAAGTAAATACAATCATAGCTTTTACTTTAGGTTAAAAAACATGTTTGTCATATTTAACGGCTGTTAAACCTAAAGCTTACAAGGTGCAATCATGTGCCATTAAAAATAATTACTATTACAGACACACTATTTGTTAAAATTGTGTTGTAAATGGCTATATTGTCACTTGTAACCCTCTGTCATTGGTGACAACCCCAGCCCTAACCCTAACTCTAACCCTAGACAGTCAGAATATGTAATTTTTTGTTTTATTAAATTGTTCTTCCAAGGTGTGGCAATCTGGGACCAAATTAAATGATAATTCTAACACATCACATTTTCTCCTGTGTTTCACTGTATCACAGTGTGGCTGAGTCAATAGCAGGGAGCTGGCCTCTTAATGAGTCTGTGTGCGGAGATCTTAATCCAGTCTACTCAGCAGTCTTTGGCTCAGCATTATACTGCTTTCAGATGGTATTGACTGTTTGTGTGGACATAGTGAGGCAAATGAGAACAGAGTGAGGAAAAAATAAATTTATTTCAATCTAGTACTAAGATAGTGGGGAGTAAACTGAGGACAGAAGCTAAGGACTTTCTCCTCCACTTTTCCAAACATCCTAGTTTTATTTTGGATGCTTGCATTATTTTACTTTGCAAACAGAAACAAAATTATTTCACAAAAACCAAAACTAAACAGGATCAAATTTATTAGCCTTCCTGATGCTAATAGTCAATTGGGTATCCTTTTTGCTGGATAACAGCCTGCAGTCATTTGTTATAGTTTTCAACAAGTCTCACACACGTCTCCTGAGCAATCTCAGCCCATTCTTCTTTGGTGAATCTCTCAAGCTCCTTCAGATTTGATGGTCTTCTGGCATGGACCTTGGTCTTCAGTTCACCCCACAGATTTTCAATGGGATTCAAGCCAGGGTTTGTCCAGGCCAGTAAATAACATTTACTTTGGTCTTCTGGAGGTAGTTCTTCACCAGGAGCGACGTATGTTTTTGGTCATTGTCGTGTTGGAAGACAAAGTGACGACCCAGACCCAGTTTTGTTACTGACTGCTTGAGGCTTTCTTTCAGAAACTTCACACATCCTTCTTTCTTCCTGATGATTCCTACCTCTGCCAGGCTTGTTCTGTACTGTGTGGCTTTGAATCTCTTGATGATACTTCTCACTCCAGTTAATGACACTTGGAAACACTGTGATAACTTGTTATATCCATCTCCTGCTTTGTGAGCATCAACAATTCTTTTTCTCAAGTCTAAACTGATTTCTTTTGTTTTTGGCATGATGCTTTCTCAAGTGACAGCTCAAACCCTTGCTGAAATTTGTATACTGTGTGTAGATTGGAAGATAACCCTCAGTTTTAACTTGATTTTACAAGTTTGAGCATTACAAAGTTAAAGCACATCACTGCACAGCACTGGTTTGTACTATGGCTCAATAAAAAGGTCAGATTTTCAGGGGGCTAATAATATTGACCACAGTCATTTTTTTTTTCTGACATAATTCTGTTATTGTGTACAAATAGAAATAATTTATGCTTTTTGTTTAGAAATGCTATGTTGAAAACCCCTGGCTCTTTTAAAAAAGCACTTGGGAAAATTTTGACAAAAACTTTAAATTTCATAGAGGGGCTAATAATTTTGTATCTGTATGTAATCACATATATTTTTCTATTGTGAATGAAATATTTTTATCTGGCAGATGCATCTCTGCTAGACAGACATATTTTATCACACCACACACGATAGTTTGTGGTATGAAATAATTCCTATATTTATCCTTGTGGCAGCAGAGTTGAATCTGTCTGTTAGAGAAGGTGCTCCGCTGCCTGTCCAGTAAGTAGTGCAGAGGGTGGTCAGGATTGTCCATGATGGATAACACCACAGCTTCAAAAGCATCCAGTTTGCAGCCAGCCATAGAGCCAGTTTATTGAGTCTGTTGGTGTACCTAGCTCTGATCCTCCTCCCCAAGCAGACCACAGCGAAGTACACGGTTCCCACCACATCTGAGTGATATAAAATCTCCAACATTTTGCTCCACACATTAAAAGATCTCAGTTTCCTTTGGAAATAGAGCCTGCTTATCCCCTTTTTGTACACAGCTTTTGTGTTGGTCATCCAGTTCAGCCTGTGGTTGATGTAGATGCCCAGGTACTTCCTCCACCACATCAACATCCTGTCCCAGACACGGACTATGTAGCTGTCCTCTTCCTTCTGAGGTCACTCACCATCTCTCTTATTCACATTCAGAAGCAGATGATTCCTTCCGACCACTCCACAAAATCATCCACTAGTGTTCTGTACTTCTCCTCCTGCTTATCACTAATACATCCAACCACTGCAGAATTGTGAGAGTATTTCTCTAGATGTTGTACTGAAGTCTGAGGTGTACAAGGTGAACAGGAATGGAGACAGTATAGACCCCTGAGGAGCTGCTGTACTACACATAACCATGTAAGATAGAGCACTGGAGCTGTGGTGTGTGTTCTTTTTGGGCACTCCGACTTCCTCCCACAGTCCAAAGATAATCATGGGGTTAGATTAATTGGTGATTCTGGATTGGCCAGAGTTGTGAATGGATATTTGTTTCTCTGTGTTAGCCCTGTAATAGACTGATGACTTGTCTGAGGCTCCTGTGACCCTGAATTAGATAAGCGGAAGAAAATGGTTGAACGGTCAGTTAAGCATTTATGATGGACAAACTCCCTTGATGGCACCTGTTTTATAAATAATAAGTATAACAGATTTTTTAAGTGCAGTTCATTCAACACTGAAACTTATATGTGTGTAAAAGAAACTGGTAGTTGTGGTGCTTGTCAGAGCCCGACCAACATAGGATTTTTAAGACCAATACCAATATCGATAGTTGGTGATTTAAAAAGCCAATATATCGGCCGATATTTTTTTCTGCCAGACACACAAAACATAAACAGATTTCTCTTGTTATGTGCACTTATTTATGAGTCCTTACTAATACTTATGGAAGTAACATCAAAATTAATTTCCCTTTAAAGTCTGTTTTGCTTTACACTGACTTGTGGTAAGCTAACTTTGTCTATTCATCTGCAACGCTTTCTTAAAAAAACAATACTGTGAGAATGATGAAAATAATTTGAAATTAAAAGAGTAAGTTGAAAAACACTAAGATGCTCAGCAATAGGAAGTAATGGTCCTCTTTTACATTATGTTTATATATTATTATAGGATTAGTAAACATTTTTTGATAACAGCACATTCAAACAATAGTTAAATACCTCATTACTGTATTATATATTGTTAAACTATTGTTTAACCATGTCATCAGTATAATTTTCATTTTTTTATATGCATTAAAAACCCACAGCAGGACAACAAACTCTGTCATTTAAATTTAAACAAGGGCACAAGTATGATATCCATTATGATGTCCTATTTACTGGGCAGCAATGACAAAACAAGCCATTTTTATCATAAATGATGATGATCATCAAAAGATACTCTTTGTTTAATAAAATCAAATATTATTTCACACAACTTGTTACTTGAACATTTGTTTAAAGTCAGTGACAGTAAAGTTGTATCTGAGATTGAGGTACTCAGAGATAAGGGTGGTATCTGCTGCCCTCTAGGCCAAAGAGACTGTCAAAACACATTTTTATGTAATTACCATGCAGTCTTAAGCATGGTATTTGCATAAAAATATAATGGAGGATGATCAGCTTCTCTTTAGCCACTCTTTAGATATCCTTATAAGAGAAAATTATAGCATTTCATGTTACCATTGGATATTTCTATAATTTATTTTAACAGTGTTACGCTATGTAGAATACATATCAGAGTATATCTGTTAACAGCAGATGCAGTACTTTAAGTGAAAGGCACTCTAGAGTTAAGGACACAGTATGGTATTTATTCCTCCCTCAGCTTCTTCCTCTCAGCTTGGCACCTATTCAGACACTCTTTGCACAGAAAGTTTTCTTTGACTAAGTAAAAGCTCTCTGAAATATTGACTGGTTCCTGATTGGGCATCGTCTTAGTATAAATGGGATTCCTGTCCATGTTGATGCTCTCCAGTTTTTTCAGCTTCAAGAGGCAGCCAGGGACACGGGTGAATCTGTTATCAGAAAGGCCAATATGGCGGAGCTCCTCCAGTGCACCAATGGAGGTGGGAAGAGCTTCGAGCCGGTTGAGACCCAGGTTGAGGGTGTGGAGTTTATTCAGAAGGCCGAGCTCACTTGGGAGGCTTGTCAGACGGTTGTTGCACAGGTTTAAAACTTTAAGGTTCTGCAGGTAGCCGATAGTCACAGGGAGCTCCTCCAGCTAGAAGCAGTAAAACATTTTTTAACAGATAGTGTGATTGGCATTTTGGTACATTAAACACCATAACATGGACATAGATACGCAAAAAAGCTCAATTTCCAAATGGCCAAAGTGAGTTGCCAAAGGCCAGTGACAGTCAGTGGGTCTCAAAGGTATTATTTAATGATTGCCAATTTGTTTAGTAGTACTTTGTTCACTATCATAAGTGTGATTAACAGAACCTGCTGAGATCTTAAAGTAACATTAGCATTACTGGGTAATCTTGGGGCCCTGTTTTGAAAAACGGCCTTAATTTGAAATATTTTCAGAGTTAATTTAGGTTTAATTGTATTTTACATGTATATTTTTTCACCTGATACAATTACAACAACATTGGAAACGACCCTTCCCATGAAGCACCTCAGTACTGTTGCTATGTATACAGTAGCTGCTATTTATTTACCGGCTTTCAAATTCTTGCATTGCAAGTAAACGTTAAGCATTATCTGCTTATCTACCATACTCACATAGTTGCTGTGCAAATCCAAAACAGACATTTTGATGAACTGAGCAATAAAATCTGGAATTTTTCTGATCATGTTCCTGCTCAGGTCCACTTCATCCATGTCAAACAACTTCTGGATGCACTTTGGAACAGCTGCAATCCCCATGAAACTGAGGCCCAGTCGCCGTTTACCTTCCAGTGTCAGCTCCACACGGTTCTGGGCCAATTTCAAGGTGATTTTCTTACTTTTAGTCTCTCTGTTGGCTTTCCTTCCCTTAGACATGCTGCTGCAGGGAGACACAGGACAGTGATGGAGTCTGTAGTTAACCTTTTTTGCTAATGCACTGTGACAACAGAGTTGACAGTGGAGCCAGCCTGTGAGATCATGTTACCAAGGCAGCAGTAACTGTAGACAAAGTCAAGTTTTACCTTTCTCCTCGGATAAAATATGAGCAACATTACCACTTGCTTTGTTCCATGACAACGCAACTAACACTTTCAAGCATGAAAACAGAAATCAGAATAAGACTTCCAGTGAGTGAGTGGGTTTAAAGTCATCAATAGAAAAAAATCTTTGACTCCCTACCAGCATTAATGCCTCCTCAGACCCAATATACCAAATAGCAGGAAAGAGACAAACAGAAGCTACTTGACTATCACTTCCTCCAGCCTGAGAATGTTACCGCACATCAAGATATCACTGGACAGAGCTGTAAATAGTGGTGACTGCTGTTGTTTGACAGGTAAAGAATCACCATGCTGCATCATGCCTGTCTGTCAGCTGAGACTCACTTGGGTGAATGTGATATTTGTTGTAATTTGTTCCCAGGCAACTGCTGTTTGGTCTGAGTGGACCTTATATCTATGAGTAGCCACCAGTCACAGCAGGACAGTTTGCTCTTAAAAATCTGTGTGAAAACATTTTGAAAAACGACAGTATCCGTTTCTAGGGATTGTCCTCTTTCAAATAAAAACTACACATCAGGGTGTTTCAGGGAATGTCCAAAAGACTGATAAGAACAAGCCGTTGATGCTTGCAGCAGATTTGTCCATATTCTGGTTATTTATCCCACTGAACCACAACTCAGCCCAAGAGCTTGTATTTGCTTTTTCCAGTCACTATTACTTTAATTAAAACCTACTGCTGCCAACATAACAGGGAATGTATACATTTATACATTAAAGTGAGAGTCTTTTCCACAACCTAAATAAATTAACAATACACATGCTACTTATATAAATAAATGCACGGTAACAAACACTGACAACTAATGAGGCCATTCTTGCTTTATATCTGAAAATACACCAAAGTGAGATGTTTGTTTTTCCCTTCACTAGACAAAGACTCTCACACACAAAAACTTCTGTCAACAGCGAGTTCATGTACCACATATTGTGGGTAACAACACACAAGCATTACTCTGTGCCATGCATTTCTGATTATGTAGCTTTTCTTGATATGAATACCACACAATTTTGCCAGTAGGTGGTGCTGTCTTCATACATATCAGTTCAACATGCACTTCATTCCTTAGAGATTTTGGTCCATATTGAAGTTGACATTATCCTGCTGGAAACAGCCATAGAAGATGGGTAGACTGTGGTCATGAAGGGGTAGGTATGGTCAGCAGTAATACTCAGGTAGGGTGGCATTTAAGCAATGCTCACTTGGTACTAAGGGGTCCAAAGTGTGAAAAGAAAATATCCCCACACCATCACTGTTGTTACAAGGCAGGATGGATCCATGCTTTCATGTTTATGCCAAATTCTGATCATACCATCTGAATATCACAGCAGAAATTGAGACTCATCATACCAGGCAACATTTTTTCAATCCCCTATTATCCAATTTTGGTGACCCTGTGCCTCAGTTTCCTGAATCTCAATTACTGTCATTCTTTTTTTTTTTTTTTTAAAGGTCGAGTATTTCACATAAAGTCTTTAAGGGAAACCTCCATGTTCAGAACTAAGTTTAGAATATTTTGTGCCAGCAAAGTATCAGCAAAGGCCAATCAAAGAACAGAAATACTGTAGGAGGTGATGTTAGCTCCATTAATGCAATAATACCATCATCTGACTAATGTGTAAGAAGATCCAAAATTGTAAAAGTTAAAGTAACACTGTGCCACATGGATACATGCATACATAAGCATGCACTTGAATGACGGCCTTAAATATAATGATCCAGTAGAAAGAAGAAAATGTTAAAAAGCATTAGCAGCCATGGTATTGTAGACTGTGGAAAAAGCAGAGCCACAAAAAGCCAGTTACTTTGTCATGTTAAACTACAGACAAACACAAAAAACTTGTTTACTTCATCCATGTTTGATCATATCTTAGTTTTGCATTTGGTCATTTATTTTTATTCCCCTGAAACAGCAGGAAAATGTAGTAAATTAGCTTGAGTCATTTCCCTGTGGAGTGTGAAATACGGGTCAGGAAATATGCAGCTCACACTGGAGGAAATGGTGCTGACCTAATTGCGTGAGGCATTGCACACAGGAGCTTAGATTACGTCCAGTGATTAGAAATGTGAGCAGTGTGTGTTTGTGTGTATTCATTTGCGAGCATGACAGAAAGTGGCTACAGCTGCATACTGCAGATAGTAGTATGGAAGAGTTTAAACGTATAACTTTCAAAAATGATGCCATTCTTTTATTTAATACAGTATTTAACTTCAAACTGCAGAAAAATATTATCCCATTTAAAAAAAAAAAAAAATCAATAAAAACAAAGTTCTGCAGGCCAGTTTAGCTCGAGCCACGCTGAATGTGGTTGGCATTGTCTCACTCACAGACAAAAAGTTGTCTGGATGGAAGCATATGTTGCTCTAAAAAATGGCATCATGTGGCATTAATAGTGCCAATGCCATGTTCTCTAACAGTGGTAGGTGAAAAAAATTGATACAGCATAGTATTGCAATATTTTGCATGGCAATATTGTACCGATACAAGAACACCAAATATCGATATTTTATTATATGAATTGCAAATTTGAGTTTTTAGCATTAACAAAAAGACAGGAGGTGGAGCTGAAGATACAAAGATTTTCATTGGGAGTGACCAGAATGGAAATGAGAATATCAGAAGGACAGCTCAGGCTGAGATGGTTTGGACATGTGCAGTGGATGAATAGTAGATATACTGAACAAAGGATGAAGATGGAGCTGCCAAGTAGGAAGAAAAGAGGAAGACCACAGAGAAGATTAATGGATGTAGTGAAGGAGGGGGAGATGGAGGCAGATGATCCAATGTGGCGTCCCCTAAAGGGAAGAGCCAAAAGAAGAAGAAGAAGAAGAAGAAGTACTGGAATAATAAAATCACTTGCTTTTTCAGTCCACCAGATACATGGTACAATAGAAAATACTTAATTTATCCCATATTTGTGAAATTCTTTAAATTATTATTAAGGATTAAGGAACAAATCAGCTGTTCACATTGTCAGAGGGCGAGCTGTTAAAGCTTAGCATAGGGTCACTATTAACCTTATGAGGGTAGGCTAAAGGCAGCAAATCACACATACAGTGACACAAGTGGCAACAGGTAATCACACTGAAATCAAAACAAAAACTCAGCAATGACATCATGAAGGTCATCCCTGTGTTTCATTTACTAATTTTGGAGCAAGGATTTCCCGTCTTTCAGCCATTTATTTCCTTCCTTCCTGTCTTCTTTCACAGCTGCTGGGCAGCATTTTTAAGCATTGCCCTGTAGGAGGCCCACAATTGTTTCATACACACCATTATCACCCAAGTAATAATGATGTGTATGTAGTGATAAATGAAGGTTTGTAAACAATCCACTTCTTAAATATCCTTGAGCAGAGGGATTTGATGCAGCTAATTTGGGAAACAGAACTTACACAACTTACAGTTAACGCAAGACGCTTCCATCTAAACCTCAAAATCAAAGCATCACATGCCATATATGTTGGTAAAATGTCACACTTCTCAGTTTTGTTATGTTGTCATGATTTCACATCCCCTTAAAACTGTTTCAGTAGGGTAGTTTTCCATTAGCAGAGGGGAAACAGCTCCATAAACTGCAAAAGAAAGGAAAATAAATCTGGAGCTGCAGAGTCACTTGTGTGAAGCCTCACAAAAATCTGTTATAAAAGACTGAGTAAATGTATGAATTACGTGAATGCCAAAGAAAGATTGCATGTTTCCTGCTCATTCAGCCTTTGTAGGATACAAAACATTAAAAATGTCTAAATAATGCCTGGAGGATGCAGTCTTCCCGCTCAGGATCAGGCACATGGAAGAAGCCACAAGGCTGGGTGATGTCTCCAGAATTTGTTGCTGGGATTTTTCCATTTCTTGCATGTCTCAGCATACTTCTTTACAAACTTTTCTTCAGGCCTTCTAATCCAAAACAAGAGCAAAGCTGTTTTTGTGCAGCCTGTTTAAGAAAGCTGGCACCGCAGCAGCAGAGGCGTTCATGTGTTTATCTGAGCCCTGAGTGGACGTGGCTTTCCTTTCCTCTAAACTTTGTGACTGTTGGGCCGACTTTGCTTTAGGGATGTGAGTTCAAAGAAATGTTTGCAGGATTAGACAAATTATTCACTGGGACTTGTTAGAAATAAAATAGTTAAATAAGAAATAAAAGTTAAATAAGGAGATAAGAACCTAAAAGACGGTGACAGTGTTTTTAGGTGGTTAAATTAATCAGTCATAAGATGGATAGAATCACATGTTGCTGTTTACACAAAAATTTATTTGAATGTGTTGGAGTCCAAATTATGAGACTTAAAATAATTAGCCCTTTCGTCCACTAAATTTCCTGAGGAAATACATTATCAAGCTGTGTGAACATGTGAAAAAAAAAAAAAAATTTTTTATGGCTTTCATGGATCACCATTTGCAATTCATAATAGCAGAGTGGTTTGTTTCCTGGAAAAACTATCTAAGGGTAGTTTTCTACAGTAATGCTTCTACAATGTGATAATCTTGCAGGTTTCATTTCATTCCACATTAGAAAAATGTTGTAATTTGTCTCTGAATGAATAGTATCAACTCTACAGGCACCTTATGTCCAGTAAGTCTCCATTGAGGTGTCGCTATAGGCTGTATATGAATATGATCAGCTAATGCTAGCTCTGGCTATCTACCTTTGTTAGTAAGGTAACCAATTCAGTGTCGCTGTTTTTCAGTCACTAAACACTATATAACAGAGTCTATAGCGAGTGATTTTGCCATTTTCTAGTGCTATCCAAATGTATAATGGACTTAAAATATCCCATAATACTTTGCGAGATATAGTGTACAGCAATAGTATAAAAGGTGGATGTATCCAACATTTTGGAAACCTCAGTGTTAGCGTTTTGGCCACTGCCATGTTGTTTTTTTGAAGCCAGAAGTTACCATTTTTGGGGGAAACTGTGAAATTATTTATTAGTTATTGCTTGGTTAGCAAGCGACGTTCAATAAATTGTACCTGTGCAAACTAGAGACACACATATTTGCTAATTAGTGCTAATCAGTACAGACTTTTTGGATGGTCTGTACCACACAGGTTAAATCTAAAAGACACAGGTTTGAGCTGGAATCAGGTCTTGGTTTTAGACTTGTGCAGATCTATAATTTGGTCTTGTGATGCTGATAATATTTCTATTTTATCCTCCTCTTACCTTATCTCTATTTATATCTACACCTGAGGTAGCTGCACTTACTGGTCACTTTGTTAGGTACACCTGTTCAACTGCTCATTAATGCAAATATCTAATCAGCCAATCACATGGCAACAACTCAGTGCCTTTAGGCATGTAGATATGGTCAAGATGACCTGGTGAATTTCTAAGTGAACATTAGAATAACACCTAGAATAAAAGAAAGGTGATTCAAGTGAGTTCGAATGTGGCATGGTTGTTGGTGCCAGGCGGGCTGGTCTGAGTATTTCAGAAACTACTGATCTATCCAGTGCCCAGACTGTTTTGAGCTGATAGGAAGACAACAGTAACTCAAATAGCCACTCGTTACAACCAAGGTATGCAGAAGAGCATCTCTGAACGTACAGCATGTCAAATTTTGAAGCAGCAGAAGACCACACTGGGTGCCACTCCTGTCAGCTAAGAACAGGAGATTGGAAGAGAAGATTGGAAAAATGTTGCCTGGTTTGATATTTGATGTAAAAAACATGAAAGCATGGATCCATCCCACCTTGTATCAATGGTTTAGGGTGCTGATGGTATAATGGTGTGGGAGATATTTTCTCTCGGTCCCTTGGTACCAATTAAACATTATTTTAACACCACAGCCTACGTGTGGTTGCCGATCATGTCCATCCCTATCTGTCCAAGTGTGCTTATATTCTGATGGCTGGCTTACGGCATTTATTTGCTGAAAAACAGATGCTTGGTGTGGCTGGACACAATGTTGATGAGAGTTGTGAGCAGCCATCAGTAAAGCTGGGCTGAAAAACCAAAACATGCTAAATGAATCTATAAAGTTAAAGGGAACTGCAGAGTGGAGTTCTCTGTGGATTTGTTTCTATGACCATGAGTAAGGACAATGGGATCCTTAGCACAGATATGTTGAACACTTTCAAAGGCAGGGGAGAACAATCTGTAGTCACTTTCAGTGGCATTTTAGTTTCATTTTTATTCTTTTTGTATTGCCTCTTTGTAGTCCTTTGACTAGTACTGCTTTCACATCTATGGATCAATAATCTATAATCGCCACAAATGACATATGCTCATTTATTCCTTTCAAATAA
>VUQS01074706.1:12894-22993 GCA_015108495.1 Heterochromis multidens | reverse complement strand
ACATGAACAAGATGAGGCTATAGAGAATTTATAGAGCTCATCTTGGAAAAGCAAATGTGTTTGGTACAACATCGCATTCACATCACAATTCTGATTGCAAAAACTACCAGACAGGACAGGCATTAAAAAAAAAAAAAAATGGCCACTTGTTACAACCAAGGTATGCAGAAGAGCATCTCTGAACGTACAGCGTGTCAAATTTTGAAGCAGCAGAAGACCACACTGGGTGTCACTCCTGTCAGCTAAGAACAGGAGATTGGAAGAGAAGATTGGAAAAATGTTGCCTGGTTTGATATTTGATGTAAAAAACACGAAAGCATGGATCCATCCCACCTTGAATCAATGGTTTAGGGTGCTGATGGTGTAATGGTGTGGGAGATATTTTCTCTGGGTCCCTTAGTACCAATTAAACATTATTTTAACACCACAGGCTACCTGTGGTTGCTGATCATGTCCATCCCTATCCGTCCAAGTGTGCTTATATTCTGATGGCTGGTTCCTTAGAGCATGCTTAGGGCATTTATTTGCTGAAAAACAGATGCTTGGTGTGGCTGGACAAAATGCTGATGAGAGTTGTGAGCAGCCATCAGTAAAGCTGGGCTGAAAAACCAAAACATGCTAAATGAATCTATAAAGTTAAAGGAGTAGAGTTGCAGAGTGGAGTTCTCTGTGGATTTGTTTCTATGACCATGACTAAGGACAATGGGATCCTTAGCACAGGTATGTTGAACACTTTCAAAGTCAGGGGAGAATAATCTGTAGTCACTTTCAGTGGGGTTTTAGTTGAATTTTTATTCTTTTTGTATTGCCTCTTTGTAGTCCTTTGACTAGTACTGCTTTCACATCTATGGATCAATAATCTATAATCGCCACAAATGACATATGCTCATTTATTCCTTTCAAATAAAACATTTGAGCATTCATTTGAGCAGCTTTAAGCGTTGCACAATAAAAATGGATCTAAAACCTGGATGGAAGTAGAAAGAAAAACTTTCTAACCCCATTGTTGGGGAATCCTCATTCTGACTTCATCATTTACAACTTTTCATCCCCACTGACTTCTCACTGACTGCTAGTCTTGGAAGTCATTGTAATATGATGTCATCTTTGTGCAGAGCCCAAAGGGGTGACAGGCAGCTGGCCGGTGAGCCTGAGCCCAAAAAGCTGTTTCACATTAGTCCCGCTTGGCCTGCACTTCCACACAACAGCAGAGTGAATCATAGCACTGAGAGCTGAAAGTCGCCGTGACTGCAGACTAATAAATCCCATTGTGAAATGTCTCACCAGTTACTGCATGTCTGTCAAACACATCCAAGTGCAAGATGAAGATGAAAAAGCTGATTCAAAACAAGAGCACATGACATCATCTGCTACTATTTTAAATACAAGAAGTCTTCCAAATTAACAACACATAAAAATTGAACTCCTGCAGAGGCAAAAACCTTGTGATGTACTTGAGCTTGAGCCATAAAAGTCTTCATTTTTTTCCTATTTTCATTTAAAGTCAACGACTACAGTACAAACCTTGAAAACAAGCAGTCTCACTCCAAATTTCTGAGCAAACTCACATTTTCTCACAATGCCAAATCTGGGGTAACTTGTTCACCCACAGGCTAACTGATGGTTTCTTTGGAGGCAGCTCTCAGCAGGAGTCCTACACTCTGCCAGTGTACTGTGCTTTTGTGAAAACCAAAAAGCTGGAAGCCCATTGGGTTTGGAGCCCTGTGGGTACTGTCCCAGTGGACCTGGTTCAAAGCCCTTAGTTGTACTTACAGAAGGGATTAAAGAGGACAAGGTCATTCTTCCAACATGAACTGACTGTACTGGACACTGGATGTTGCTTACAGTTCAGAGGCTAAATCTTAAATCCTCCTTCCTGTGATTTCCACTTGAAGAAGTCTTTCATTATTCTTTTTTTCCCTTGCCTTAAGGCCAGTGTAGCTATGCATTATCCTAACCACACAGGATATGTTGGTTGTAGACTGTGTGTTTACTATGCATTGTATTTCTATGGACGGACATGATGGCATGCCTAGGACAGAACAAGCACAGACACACGCAAGGGTTTCTGCTTTAACAATAGGTTTAGTTTGGCTGTTTGACTGGTGACATCAGTTGTTTCTGTTTTAGGGAGTGTCTACAATCCCTGCTGGCCAGTCCTCAGACATGTTACAAGCATCAATTTGTCCCACAGCTTACGGCCTATATTCCTTCCTTTTCCCATACATATGTATATTTTCTTTTGCCTCTTCATTTCTTCATTTAAATCTCTCCTTGCCACCCTATACTTCCATCTCTTTCCTTTTCAACAGTCCCATCAACTTAAACAATTTAAAATGTATTTTCCTTGCTATATTTTATTGCTATTGGATCACGTTCCTACTGACCTGTCTTTTTGTGTTTGCTTTGTGGGTGAGACATTTTTATAAGATCTCTGGTGTTCCGTTTGTCTCTCTCACACAGCTTCTTTTTTGAAAATAATTTGGAGGCTGCACATAAACCAAACCTAACATTTAAATCTCCCCCTCTCTCATCACAGCTCTTTCACCACCACAAGAGTAGCTGACACCCAACCCGGCTGCTAACGGCTGCACCCCTTTCACGTCTACTTTTTATGCCTGCATGGAGGCAAATATCTGAGCTTTAATGACAACATAAACTCTCTTGCTATACAAGGTCTTAGGTGCAAATATGCTTGAATTCATCCCATCAGATTAGTCAAAAATATGTGCGGTGGATGAAGTAGGTAATACTTTCACTGAGGTGATAGGGCATACAATATCCATGGGCTAAGCAGTTTAATGTTAAATCAGCTGCAACATTAGATCTTTTTGGTTAACACAAAGAATTTCTAAATAATCGAGTCTCTGGATTTGCGGTTTGATGGGGGCACTCATGAGATAGTTGAAACTGAATGAGGCCTTATGGGGCTGTAGCCCAAAAACCTAACTTTTATGCAACAAACATTTTTTATATCAGTTGTCATCATGCCAAGATTTATACTGTCTTTTAGTTTAGTTAACCTTTTAGTTAACTAGATAACTCACAGTACAAGCCATTTAATGGCATACACATGCATGAAATGAGCAGTACTGGCGAATTTTAAGTATCAGCCACTTGATAGCAGTGACTGTCATTAGAATCTGACCAATATATTGGCAGATATGAGCTATTTGCTAATATCAATAATACGTTTGTTTCGTGCGTCTCACAGAAAAAAATATTGGCCAATATATTGGCTTTTTAAATCACCAACTATCGATACTAGTATTGGTCTTAGTCTTAAAAATCCTACATTGGTCAGGCTCTGACAAGCACCACAAACACCAGTTTCTTTTACACACATTTAAGTTTCAGTATTGAATGAACTACACTTCAGAAGTCTGTTATAGTTATTATTTGAAAACAGGTGCCATCAAGGGAGTTTGTCCATCATAAGTGCTTAACTGACCATCCAACCATTTTCTTCCGCTTAACTAATTCAGGGTTGCGGGAGCCTTGGATAGGTCATCAGTCTATTGCAGGGCTAACGCAGAGAAACAGACAGCCAGTCACACCTATGGCCAAATTAGAATCACCAATTAATCTAACCCCATGCATATCTTTGGACTGTAGGAGGAAGCCAGAGTGCCCAAAAAGAACCCACCCGACAGCTCTACAAAGAAAGGCCCCAGCTGACAAGGGGAGTCAAACCTAGGACCTTCTTGCTATGAGGCAACCATGCTAACCACTGCACCACTCTGCAACCCAATTCACATAAATAGATACCATGGTATATGATGTTACCCAGTTTAAAGAAAGCCAAAATGATGGCAGTCAAAGTGCCACACGAGGCTTCAAAAAAGTAGCCCACAAACCAAACAGGTTACCGTTGAGACTGTCATTAATCTTGATGGTCTTTGGTCATAAAGCTAAGTTCTGGACAAATTGAAAGTTTGTCCTAATGATGTCACCAAAGTCAGGAGACTTTATTCTTGGGGGTTTGGAGTTACGTCAGTTAAGACAGACCATTTAGAGAGTCACACCACACTGCCACCATTACTAAAACCAGTAATGTGGCAGCGACATCTCATGCCGAGGTTATACTCACTTGCAAACATGCCCTCAAGCACCAAGGATGAGTAGTTTTTATATTTGTTTTTTCCAGGTCTGCTTGAAGTTCACCTTCCATGTGATGTTGGTGAATTGTTGTGCCATGATAACAAATTGCAGTTCACTCAGACATCTGCACAGAGCCTTGTGTTTACCCTCTGATGACAAAATTTCTGTCACTCATACCAAATCAGTCTCTTGCATTTAACACCCAGGTTACATTAGCTTTCATTTTTATTTCACTTATTGATACCCACTATACAGCTGGAATGTACAAAATGAACACGAGTAGAAATGCCTGAATGTTGATAAATGGAGAGGTCAGTGGTGGGCAGAGAGACAGGGAAAAGGGAGGGGTAGAGCACAGAGGCACAATTCACACACATGGTTCTAGTTAGCAGACTCCTATTAAGGACAATGTGGTCTGGAAGAAACTTTACATTTCACAGTCTAAGGGCATTTTTAAGACACTTCTACTCACCGCTGAAAGGTCACTTTCAGTCATTTTATTAATACAGGGATAATGCTCACTGTGCAACTGAAACAAACATTAGAGGAGAACGATGGGAAAACCGGAGCGCTAACAAAAGTAGAGGTCAGCAGGGGTTTACATAGTAATGTAAAATACAGCCAAGGAAAGAAAACATGTCCAAGTCTATAAGCACCAGCTTGCCTTAGGAATGTGTTGCAGTGGTAGGTAGAAATCTTTTGAACTGGCACAGCAACTCTGCTAAGACAGTCTCTGTCGATGTTTTTCTGACTAGCCAGGGTCAGCTAATGCTATACAGTTTATCAAAAAGCAGCTAGATATTTCTAATGCGAATACCACATGAAAGTTTATCGTTAAATCTTTTAGAAGTGAGTCCATTCACCATCCAGGACTCTAATTACTATCTCAAACTACTGGTTAAAAGCTGGTGTAGCTAACTTTTGATTGCTGGAAATGGAGCAAAACGTCCCTTTGAGATGAAGTTCGGAAAAGCTCCAGAAAGCATGTGGCAAAAAGTAAGACTAGTACTCCATATGCACGGAGAACTCTTCATAAGATAGTGGAAGTCTTGGGGGAAGGGAGGGATCCGGTGCCTTTGTGTCTGGGTTTCAAATTCACTGTTTAAAAAAGCTCTCCTTTGCTTTTCCATGCCTGAGTCCAGAGGATCATTAAATTGGAAAAAAAACAAAGTCCAAAGCACTTTCATGCTCAGATTCATGGGAAGTGAGAAAGCAAGGAAACCTTAGTGTCGGTATGTGGGATCATGGCCAGTATGACCTTTTGTTCTTATCTTAAACAGCAAAATCACCTCGAGATTTAAAGTCATCTGTGACTGGCGTTAATGTGAAACAGCCCAAACACAGCTCTTAGTCTGACCCTGACCACAGATCAGGTGTCACAACTGTTTGCAGCCTTGTGAATTTACACTGTGTGCCTGTGTATGTCAGCCAGTGAGGGTGTTTAGCCTTCATGTTACTCCACCCTTGTATGTATGTATATGTGAGTGCATGAGTTGCTAACGGCCTGTTAAATTGATGTTGGCACCAGATGAAGGGAATTGCGTGGTCTTAAGTATTTGCCTGTGGGGGGAGGTCTGAGGGCTGATTACCAGTTCTGTGTCAAATCTTTGGAGCTGTGGTCCTTCTAAACTGCAGCTTGATATACAAAAACAGACTGAAGACAGATGCTGGGAGGCAGATAAAGCTGGGAACACACTAGAAAGTAAATCACATTTGATAATGGTGGCCTATGGGTTCACATTCATAACAACGGATGTCTTTAATTTACTTCTTCTCTCCTTCATAAATCTACTCACTTCAGAATGGGATTTCCCACTACTCATTGTGGAAGGGAGTGTAACTGGCTTAAGAAATATCAAAGGCTATCACAGGAGTCATATACAGTATTGTATTAAGCAAAGTATATAAAATGATAATTTTTGGCTTAGGTCAAGCCTTTATGTATTTTAGTTTATTTAAATGGCAGCATTTAGAATAAAGTGCATTAATGAATTCAAAGGAACAATTAAAGGTTTTAGGGAAAAAGCTTGGATAAAAAGACTGATACCTCACTGATGGTGCTACATTGAATATGAAATCAGCTCAGCTTGGAAAAGGGCCAAAGACTGCAAGCAGAGAAATTCTGGATTTGCATTGTCCTGCCAATTACTGCTGTTGTGCTAGGTTGGCAGGTAACACAGCAGTGTGGATAAAGACAGAACCCTGTGCATATCAACTGTCCTTGCTCAAATGCAAAAGCCATAAATTCAGCTCAAGAGAAAACAATGGAGAGACTGAGCCAGAACTGTTTCATCTTCAGCTAGACCCAGCCAGACCCATACTAGGGCAAATGAAGCCCTAGTTCATGGCATCCCAAGCCAAAAGTGATGTAATTACTGTTGGTGCACTTTAGTGTAGTTCTGGCTGGTGAAGTATCTCCAAATTTTTGTAACATGGGCATATGCGGAATGGACGGGCTGGATGCATTTGAATTTGAAACCTACACTATATTGCCAGAAGTATTCACTCGCCCATCCAAATCATTGAATTCAGGTGTTCCAATCACCTGAATCATACATACATGAATCACAAGAGCTGGCATAGTGTTTTGTGCAACTCCTTGTTTCCAATGAATTCTGCAACGGTGGACAGTGCAAAGTTTGCTTGACATGAGAGAGTGGTATCAACATTTCCCAAGATTCCCAAGTTTCAAAATTTTTAAAGTCACCAATAGCAGCACTACTGAATATGTCATATTACCTAATGCTACAGCAAACCTAACTGCCATTGGCCATGTCAACCTCACACCACAGCACTTTTTTCACTCACTAACACATGAAGTTTTGTTTGATATGGTCAACCTCCAAGTCCAAACCTCCAGTTTCCCTTCCGATTGTCATGATAGACAAATCAGGTCTAAATCAGCACAGAAGTCTTCTATTGTGTTCCCAGTTTAGGCTACACATGATTCAAACGTGGGTACAAAAGAAAACAAGAAAAAAAAGTCCAGTATAAAAAAAAAATGTCCTTCTGCATCGTGGTCTCCCAAAAGAAAGTTATACAAAAGTTCATAAAAAAATCATATGTACAATTTTGTCATAATTTTGAGACATTTTTCCCTTCACAAACCATTTGAATACAAAACAATAAAGGCTATAAATAGAAAATATTTTTTTATATAAGGCATAGGTACTAGTGGTATGTGTCTCTCATAGTTGCTGTTCCTCAAACAGTATCTGGGCGTACACTGTGCCGCTTCGTGATGCCTTGGTCTCGGGAATTGGCTTCACCAGATCCAGCTCTGCGTAGGTCAGATTCTCCTCCACTATCCTCGGCTAGAGATTAAGGAGGGCAGAAAAATAATGATGGAGGAGAAAGAGAGAGATAGTCAGTGGTTAGAAGAGGAAGGCTGGGAAAAAAAATTTCTGGAACTGCATTAAATAAATTACATTGCCAAAGATGCTGTAGATTTACCATTTCGGTAAATCATTGGTTTTGGTAATTGTGAGCATGCAGCGTGTAGACACCACCCTTGAGGAGTTCTGGGTTGAGGTTATCTAAAATTTAATTACCTCTTCCAGCATTTTGTGACATTAACATACCAAGATGCCACAGAGCCACTTTATGCCAGTGGCAATAAAAGACTGGTTATGTGGCACATTTTAGGAGTTTTTCTGGCACTCTGGCACATTCTGGTTATTCTGGTCAAATGTTAATTTACATGTGGAATATATATATATGTGTGTGTGTGTGTGTGTGTGTGTGTGTGTGTGTGTGTGTACACATATATATGTGTGATATAGTAGATATAGTATTGTATATAAACATGCCAAAGGGATACTGATAATTGATAATCAGGCATGAATGGTACTCACCAACACTACTTTTCTTGGTTGAGGTTTTAAAAGTTTGGGTTTGTGTGTTTTGTCACCAATGGGAGCTGTGGGGACAAAACAAGTTGGTGGTTATGTTATGTTATGTTTACAACTAGAACCAGACTTCTACATCAAAGTTTAACAGGAACCCCTCTCTATATAGTGTTTATGTAGATAGTTTTGTAGCAAGAAATATTTGAAGGCCCTTAAATTAATCCCAGTGGTACAGCCATGTTTCCCTAAAAAAAGTTGAGATGCAGAATGCAGGGATTTGCAAAGACAACATGGTAAACTGGATAGAAAGAGCTACAAAACAGTTTCAAATAGACAATATCTTTGGGCCTTTGGGCAGCACTGCATCAAAAACAAGATAATTCCCTCATAGAAAACACTACATTTGCTCAGGAACACTTCTGAAAAACTCCATTATGTTTCAAGCTAAAGAGGAGATGGATCATCTGGCTTGTTGTCAGCCCAGTTCAAAGCCAGAATCTGTAATGTTACGGGGTTGCATTTGTGTACACAAAACGGTTAACTTGCACATCTGTAAAAGCCCCATTAATTCTAAATGATATACAGATTTTGGAGCAGCATATGCTGCCATCCAGGAGACATCTTTTTCAAGGAAGACCTTGCATACATACATATCTGTATTATAACATTGTAGCAGCATTGCTTGGTAGTAAAATGACCTGCAGCAAAACCCACTGAAAACATATGGTGCAATATCTAGCAAAAAAACAAAACAAAAGCAAGAATGGGAATGCATTTCACTTTTCAAAATTACTGCAATTTCTGTCATTTGCTCTGCTGATGAATAACCTAAAATGTTTCTAAAGACCTGAGTTCACACTCAAATTGTCAAATGTAACTTTGACTTGGGAGTGACTAGATGGAGTCAAGGTAATACAGAATGCAAAATAACTTCTAAAATGCTGTAAACTGTCATTAAAAATGATCCATTGCATTCCACTTGCTAATTAGAAAATGGATTTGGTGTGACTCAGCAGTGGTTTAAGAGTGAGAAAGTATTCCCAGCTAATTTAAGGAAACAACTCTGTAACTCAGTTTATGTGTGGACTGCATCTAATACCAGTATTTTCATATTTAGAAAGCTATGCAGAACAAAATGAAGTGAGAACAAACTTCATTTTGGGGTTATGCTTACAGTCATGTGAAAAAGAAAGTTTTCACAGGACTCTGTGCAGTCCTTTGAAAATGTTATGCACACCCAATGATTCAGTAGATTGTAGAACCACCTTTAGCAGCAATAACTTGAAGTCATTCATTTTTGTATAACTTTATCAGTCTCTGACATTGTTGTGGAGGAATTTTACAACATTGCTTCAGTTCATTGAGGGTTGTGGGCATTGGTTTATGCACAACTCTCTTAAGGTCCTGCTACAGCATTTCAATCAGTTTGAGATCTGGACTTTGGACCATTGTAACACCTTAATTCTTTTCTTTTTCAGCCATGCTGTTGTAGATTTGCTGCTGTGTTTGGGATCGTTGTTTTATGGCATGACCTGATTTCAGCCAAGATTTAGCTGTTGGACAGATGGCCTCACATTTGACTACAATACTTCGTAGTCAACTCAATGACTGCAAGGTGCCTAGTTACTGTGGCTGCAAAACAAGCCCAGATCATCACCCCTCCACCAGCATTTTTTTAAACAAATTGCCAGACCTTCTGTTTTTATAGAGGTGGCCACACTTTCTGATGATCAGTTAATCAGGTGCATTTGATGAGCAGTACCTGGCTGCTACTTACCCTCTTAATTCCTATGGAAGCAGTAAGAGTGTATTTAGTTTTTCACATGGCTGTATGGTCTGCTATTGCAGAATCAGTAAAACAGTAAAAATATTAATACTTGTAAAAGATTCTAGTCAGACTAATTTGAAATATTCACACAACTTTTCCAACATGTTTCAGTACACGTTAAATCACCAGCCTTGTAACTACCTTTTGCTGGTATCTCTGGTGGTATCTCCTCTTGGTAGTCTCTGCTCCTTTTCTTCCTGTACCTCCTCTCCTTCTTAGGTAGAGCAGGAGACATACTGGTCATGCTGGTGACTGTTTCTCCTGAGCTGGAGCGGAACCAGATTAGCAGAAGTTCAGTTTATGTGAGTATTTGTTAGTTTTT
>VUQS01074706.1:0-12874 GCA_015108495.1 Heterochromis multidens | reverse complement strand
AAGCTGGGTTTTTTGGGGGTTTTTTTTGTTTTTTTTTTTTTTTTTTTAAATTATTATTATTATTTTCTATTCTTTTAGAGGGGGCTTGTTCTTAAAACTTTACCTGTTTTGCGGACTTTTGACCAAGTGGTAATTATCTGCAAAAATAATATTAGAGCTTTATTTGAAAAAGATGAAGTCATAGACAAAAAGAAAAGAAAAAAAAATGACTGACAAAAGGAGTTACAAGAAGACTGGATTGATAAATGCAGCTGACCTTTTAGCCTCTGCTTCCTCTGTATGTACTGGCAGGTTACTGTCACGGTGAACATGCACATGCACAGCAGACCCACTGAGCAGATCAACACTGCACACAAGTACACATCTGAAAAACACAAATGTGTACACAACAGTCCAACACTGTGTGAGCCTGTGCTGTTACTTCACTGTACACAAAAATGTGAAAGAAGAAATGAGAACATATTTGGCTAAACTATTTCAAGGTACTGGAGTTCATCCTTTGGGCTGAACTATTTTTACCTACCAAGGACGATACAGTGCCAGTTCACCGCACAAATGCAAACACACACATTCATACTCTAAAAATATCTACACTTACCTTCAAACAAGCTCCACAAGCTTTCTTTGGCCTTGGTGGCTGGTAGGACATGCACTACAGTGAAAAAGAGAGAAGAGAAACACATGAAGTCTGTAGTCATCACTGTGGGTTCCCTGCTGCCTGATTACACACCGGCTAAAATTTAAATAAAGCTAATTGCAGGAGGACAGGGAGCCTAAGTTGGCCTCCTCCCCTGATTGTGTCTCTGATTCACTGTCCACAGAGCTTAACCTTTGCCTGGTGAAAAGAATAAATATCTTATTAACTCAGACATTAGTGCAAACAGTTGGTTAAGAGTTTTGCATCTTTGTAAACTTTCATCTCACACGCAGACATACCCCAGTCCTAACCTTCTCTTTTATGTCAATAACAAAAAAAGAAAAGGGCAACCTCTGCACACTTTGGCTAAACACGTGCCACCTCAGGCTTGTTTGGTGTCTTTCACCAGACAAAATGTCAAAAATATTGCATTTAGTTGATTTCCAGCATAGACCATTCAGATACAGTATGTTGAAAAATTGTGATCCTAATCCAATGCATCTGCTTTGAGTCTGAAAACAAGAGACTACCTTGACAGTAAGTAAAACAGCTGGGACTACAGCAGCCTATTCATTGTATGTAGTGTGTTCAAACTTTGAATTTTGACCCACACGGCACTGATCTCTGTGTGTCCAGCGAATTTCTAGTGATTATTTTCTGAACTTTATGATGGATAAGGAAATAAAATCAAAATATTTCTTAAACTATACAATAGCAAACCATAAGCATAAAGATGCTGCTAATATTCTAACAAGGAGTTTGTATGGGTGTTCTTGGCAATGGTCCATCCAATCGATTTGAACCTTGTAGGATGTTGTGGTGTTTGGATGAGAAGTTCACATATTTTGGCTAAAATTTGTTTTCCGTTTATAGTGTATCCCTAGAATAATTGTTCCCTCCACTCCATGTGTGGGGAAAAGGGCTTACACAAACTGAAGTGAAACAGAGAGCATAGGAGAGGACAGAAAGTAGAACTGCTGTTAAAAAAATAAAGAAAAAAGTTAATATTACTAATTTGACTGTTCTGCTAGTAGGCTAGTTAACATTAGTTTCATGAGCTAGTTAGAAACTTGGTCTCTAGGCCTTCTTAACTTAGCTCCGTAAATGTAAAGGTGTCAAATATATTTGATTTTATGCATATGATACTATGTACATAAATCAAAACCAGTAACTGTAATTGTAATATAAGACTGCTTGTCATACCTGCAAAAGACAAAGTTAAAGCAAGGCGAAGCACACTAAATGAGGTATGACTTAAACACAGTATAGGGTTTACTCTTAAGCTGTATAAAAGATGGACGTAGCTACTCTGACATCACTCACTGGTTTGTGAAGTCTCATTTTGAAGTCTCAAGAAGAGCACTTTTGCCATAGCTTTTTTAGTGATTTGAAACCAGATATGACAATACAGGTTTAAGGGGAGGATCTGACTCCACACACTCACTGGCTTGTCAATCAAAAGTCGATAGCCAATGAGCATAGCCTGGATACTCCTCCTTTCTGAAACTAAGAATGAACAAATTTTTCAAAATGGACTTCATGTTTTATTCAGTGTGACCTTAAATGAGTGACTGAGCCCATAAAATTCATCAGGAAATTGTTTGATAAGGTCATCTTCAAGGGCCATTTTTAATAGACTTCTATAGGACCAGAAGTCTTTTTGCAACCACAGGTATCACCCCCTAGAGGCCATTAAAAACAATACATGTTTAAGGTACTTCCATATTTGGTTTCCTTTTCAGACCCGGAAGCTTACGTCCATGTTTTTTATTGTCCGTGGGTTTACTCAACATCCGAGGGCAGACAGAAAATGTTACACCACCAAAAATTAAAAATAAGCATGAATGGAGAATGGATGCCTGTGTAATTTGAATCCCAGATGTGCTGTATGTGTCTAAAATGACAGAGAAATATGCTTCCAATTCTCGACGTGAAATGTCACCCCACACACTCGCTCATTTCTCCACCCCATCTGACCACAGGAGTCTTAACACTGCTGTACTTTTGCTGGGCTGGTGGCAGGAAGCTTGTGAAGTGACACCCACCAGTGCATCTTGAAATACTCTAAACCACCAGCAGCTAACGACAGGCAGGCTCTCCACCACGCCTGCCTGAAACTTTCCCACAGGCGCACTGACTACCTGACAAACAAGCAAGTGTGGCAGTAAGCATACCTCAGATAATCCAGAAGCTACAATGTCTAGAAGCAAATGGATTCGGGACTTTTTAGGAAATTACTAGATATTTAAAGAAGCAGCTGTGCTCTGAGAGATAAAAAAAAAATGGACACAATCACAAATTTCACAATTAGAAGCTGTCATATATCACACAGAGCAGTGGGACGTTTACAGCAACGCCTGCTGTCAGGGAAAAGAGTTTCTGCAAAATGCTACATTGTATAAAATCTGAATTTCAAAGGCCAACTATAACATGATACCTTTACAGCATTTAAAACTGCAGATGGCACAAATGTTCGCAGTAAGCTGAACTGTGTTTTTCAGGCCCTGGTTGAAGAGTTTTTACAGAAGCAGCGGTCCTCAGACTGTTGGGAGTTTGTATTCATTCCCCATCTGTGAAACTACTAACCCTACACTGACCATATGTGACCTACATTCTGCTGTTTGGAAACATAGCCCTTGACCTTTTTTAAACAGAACATTGAATAACTATTGGATTATTACTATTAATATTACTATAGTCTAAACCTGTGATGAAACTAGATAATATCAGATTCACTCTCACATCCAACTTCCTTGGACTTTCCACAGTTATGGTTTCCACTGTTGACCATAAATATATCATATCTGCCTTTGATTACATTACTTGTTAAATATCTTCTTGTTTATACTAAATATCAATGAAAAGGGTCTTTTCTTTGCGTGATGGTTAGCTTAGTATAGTTGATAGTGACAATGTAATTCAGTCAATCATATTAACCTCCAACCCAGTGCTCTGGGTTATTATTTAAAATTCTCACCTGAAAAACACTCCCAGATTTACTCATCATTGCTCTATGATGAAGACTGAGATGCACCTGAAATGTATATTAGGACATCTAGTATGGCTAGCAATATTTGAAGATTTAGGACATTGGCATATTTCCATGGAGATTAACTGCAAAAGCATTTTTGTCATCACCAATCAGACACCGAGCGGTAATGAAACTTACAACTAACAAACTAGAAACTGGGACATTCAAAGTAAAAGTTAATCAACGCATTTCAAAAAGTGCAATTTTTACTTTGAAGGTGAACGGTCTCTGTTTCTGGTTTGTGTCACAGTCTTCACAGTTTAGTTTCACGATCGCTTAGCGACTAGTTAGCGAGTGTTTGCAGACAAGTCAGTGTCTTCCATACTATGGGCAACTGCGGCACTCAGCTAGCGACCAAAGCAATCGCGAGAAGGCTTTCAGTGCTGCACCATATACCTCTTTCAAAACAGTTTCACCTAGCGAAAACAAGCAACCTCCCACCAACCGGTTGGGGGGAATACACATTTTACCTTATCGATCAGTGGAAACCAGGGTGTCACTGACCAGTGTTTAGGCCTGCGTGACTGGGGCTTAGCAATCGATTTCACAATTACTGCTAGTAACCTCCAGCAACCACTTGTAACCAGTCAGGAAATACCCATTTTTCCCTAGCAACTAGTGGTTGTCAGGCAGTCACCAACCAGTGTCTAGGCCTGTGTGACTGGGGCCTAAGGTGCGCGGCACGCCGTTTACTGCAAGTAGTGCTGCTGACTCAAGCAGGAGTCTTTAATGGTGATTTATTGGTGTTAATTTTCAAAGCCTTCACATTAAACAATGCACATGCAGGCCAAGGCTTCCTGTTCCATCCACTCATCATTGTTTACGAATGAAGAACATTTTTAAAAAGCTAAATGGTCATCAAGCAAAAACCGATGGTTTCAAGATTTTATTTTACTCTTTACAGGGATTTTATTTCTTACATGCAACCAATGCCAGATTGTCTATATTCATATTCAAATATCTGCTTATAGAGATTAATGATACCAGCCAGTAATCTACATTGTATAGTTTTCAACCTATGTAATATGCTAGGCTTGTCTGAAAGACATATTTTATATGGTAACACTAATGTTGCAATTTTCCCTACTGTCACCTTTGCTCATGACAAGCATAAACTCATTAGTGCATATAATAACCAAAAGTATCTGAGATACAACAGCAGCAAATGCACTGGTGAGTCCAAACAGTGTCTCACTGTGGGCTGCTCAGTTTCTGTGTAAGATATTTAAAACAGCCAACAAATGGCAGATGATTTAATATAAAGGCCAGCCCTGCCTTCACTGTAAATTATTCACATGCTAAATCTTGATAACATCTCTGACATTTATGTGGGTTTTTGTTTTTGCCTCAGGTTCTGTGTAACTCTGTCAGTGCAGATACACATGTTGGAATAATCAGAAACTGGATAAATCTGGAGTACTATATGCCATAAAACTGCCTTTTATCCTCATCTCGAGAATGTCTTCTTTCTAGTGCAACTTTTGAACGACTCCATCGCACTACAGTGGAAACATTCATCACTCTCCTTTTTTTGTCTCTCAGAGGCACAGCGTTGTATTCAGTTGCCAACTGTATTTCAGACTTGTGGCTCTTTTTGTGCTCCAACAAACCCAACACTGTAAACATCAATACATAGACACAGACTAGACTGAATAATGATCCTCTGTGACTAAATCCATCACAGAGGATAATTTACTGTATTATAAATGACCAGAGATGAATGTAAGTACACAGCCACATTGTGTGTCTAAACAAAGCTTTGAAAAATGCTTTGAATAACAAACCTTTTAACTTCCTGTTGTCTCTATGAATCTTTTCTTTTAGGAGTCTTTCTGTATACTTGTTCACTGTTTCCCCATGTCCTCTTTATGGACATAAACATAGACATACTTTGTTGGCTTGTTAGTCATATGTCCCCTGACAGAAAAAGCTATAAAAAGATGTTTATGGTTCTAATTTTCATTTTATTTTTCCTTCATTCTTCCTAAACCCATACCACATCCATGTGCCATGTACCTCTCGTTAGCTCAGAATTGCCCACGTTTTATAGAAATACTTAAGAGCTCAGTTTGTTAATGCCAAAAGGAGGCAGTGTCCACATTTTACACTGCCCCAAGTTTTTCGACAAAACCCTCTGGCCTCTCTGGGTGTGTTCATTTTAGCAGTAGTAAGTATAGTAATGGGGGTTTTGTTTGTGTGAGACGGACTGTGGAAACACCTGGTCACCTGATGTTATCCCAGCATAAGAATTCCATTAGTTTAATGTCACAGAAACCCACACACATATTGTATGGGCCCATAAAGTCTTAGAGTTCTGCTGTGTATCTTGTGAAGTTGGGACCAGAAGTAATGGTCCACAGTCTACACTATTGTAGATTGTGACACTTTACTGAAACATAATATATGATGAATGCAATGACATTATTCTTTCTAAAAAGGAGGGACTTTTTGTTTTTTATGTTAAATCCACCACACCAGCAGCATCCTGAAGCACTAAAGGCAGCCATCAAACTGATGGAATATTTGCTCAGTTTGCCAACCATTCTGACGTGTGCCAGAGAGAAAAGATGGAGGAAGAAAGACTTAAGCAACATCAGGTGAAGAACAGAGCTCCAGAATAGTATCTTGACAGAAGGTGAAGTATAAAAGAAACAAAAGTCTGCATAAGGAAACTGCATTGGTGGCAGTGGCATGAAGCACCCAGAAGGCAAACATTTGCATTGCATGTAAAACCATTATTTTCCAACTCTTGTTGGAAAATAATGTCAATGTCAGTTAACTTTTTCACAAAAAAGTTGTGTGAATATTTCAAATTAGTCTGACTAGAATCTTTTACAAGTATTAATATTTTTACTGTTTTACTGATTCTGCAATAGCAGACCAATGTCACTTTTTGGTTAGCTATAGGCAGCGAAACTACTAAGTCACGTTTAGGAAAACAATATTGTTTGAGTTAAAACCACCCTTATGGAACATTATTGCTGTTATAAGGCGATCTTCTCCTATGAGCAGCAATCTTCTCTTCCATTTTCTTGGTTGTGACAAATTCATTGACAGAAGTGAGACAGAGAGAATTTGGCTACAGTCTATTTGTGTGTGTTCAAAAGTTAAAAGAGTTCTTTTTAAGTCTATTGCACTACCCTGTATGATGAAAAATTTATGCTAAAGAGGTTTCCAGTGCCTTAAATGCCAAGAGGCCCGGGCTATATGTGACAACTAAAGCGAGAGAGCACTGTGATGCAACAAAGTGGGTGCAAATGTATGTTGAGAAAACTGTGCAATGCTCAGAAAAGTTGCAAAAGACTCAAAGGCTACATCTCAGTCTGTACAGGCCTCAGTTAGCATATTAAATATTAAAGTTCATGACAGTATGACTAGAAAAAGACTGAACAAGTATGGCTTGTTTGGAAGGATTGCCAGGAGAAAGCCTCTTTTCTCTAAAAAGATCATGGCAGGACAGCTTCAGTTTACAAAGTTGCATCTAAACAAACCACAAGACTTCTGGAACAATGTCCTTTGGACAGATGAGACCAAAGTGGAGATGTTTGGCCAAAAGGCACAGCACTATATTTAACGCAAACCAAACACAACATATCAGCACAAACACCTCATTCCAACTGTCATGCAAGGTGGTGGAGGTGTGATGATTTGGGTTTGTTTTTCAGCCCCAGGACTTAGACACCTTGCAGTCATTGAGTCAACAAGGAGTTTACAGAGTCAAATGTGAGGCCATCTGTCTGGCAGCAAAAGCTCGGCCATAACTGGGTCATGCAACAGGGCAATGATCCCAAGCACAGCAGCAAATCTACAACAGAATGGCCCAGTCAAAGTCCAGACTTCACCCTGAATGAAATGCTGTGGCAGGAGCCTAAAGCTACGTCCACACTAGAAGATACACAGTGAGGTGGTGACCAGAGACCATAGAAAGTGAATGATCTTCTGTGACTTCAAGTGACTACGGGCGAAGTAACCATTGGTGACGTAAAGTGGGCAGGACCCAAGTTAAACTTTTCTCTACTTCCAGGTGAGCGTCTGAAGCAACAACCAATGAGAGTGAAGAATACTATTAATTGAGCCTGGAATGTCCGCAAGTAACCAGCCATCTGCTTCAAAAACAAAGTACGACAAGCGAATCACTTCCAGTATTTACGCAGCTTAAGAGAGCTGTGTATAAACGAATGGCTACAAACTTCAGCAAACTGAAGCAACGTTCTAAAGAAGAGAGGGCCAAAATTCCTCTACAATCAATTGGGAGACTGATAAAATAATTGTGTCTTTATCTTACAGCACCTTGAGATGACTGTTGTTGTGATTTGGTGCTTTATAAATGAAGTTGAATTGGAATTATGCGTCATCTCAGTGTAGTTGCATTTTGTACATATATTGTGATGTCCTAACTGCAGTATTCAAAAATGGCACAGTAAGCTTCTTTATTATTATCACTCAAACCATAATGGAATGGAGCTTCCTTCCATGAAAATAACTCCCCACATCCTCAACCACAAAAGGTTAAGAGCAAAACACGAGCCCACTGCCCACTCGACTGTCACTGTAGATGAATATTCAAGCTCTACCTTCCTGAGGACAACTATCTCTTGTTCCATTTCTGCTGAGTGTCTCTGGGCTCCTGTCTTTTCTACTTTAGGGAGGGAAACTCCATCTTACAGCCAATGTCAACAGCTCTCAGTAGTGGCTGTGTGTCTGCTCGGGCCCAGACTTGGCCACGAAAGTCACAGCCTGTAGGAACACATCCATGGAAAATGTGGTGAGCAGAATGTGGGGAGGAAGACACCGTATGGTTATAAATTTTAAAATGAACTGTCTTCAGATTGTTGCAAGGATGAAACACTCTGATCTACTGATTCCATAAATAAACCACTCTCAAAGCAACAATTTTCAGAAATGCCTTTTCAAGTGCTTTCTGTAGCCATTAGCATTAGTGACATCATTAACAAATACTTTTGCACACTAAATGTGAAGGCAGACATCTCAGTATTGTCCACTCTTGTCAACCCATCAAGTGCTCAATCATAGCTTAGCGGCCATAACAAGGCACGTCAGGTCTCTTAAGTATTGAATTTCTCCACCCGACAAAGAAATGTCCAAAGTGTGACTGTGGTTTTGGCGTCTTTTTCAAGCAAAAGTTTGTTTACCTTTCTTACATAAGCTTTTTCTTTGTCTTGTAGTAACATACTAAGTATGTAACGTACAGTAAGCTATTTATCTCACGATTAGAGATTTTCTACCTCTAAAATTCTGGATATCTCTGAACAATTAACATATGCAAATTTTTCACTATGCAGTATATGATAAGAGTAGCAGATATAAAACTCAAAATGACATATGACTGACACATCAGCCACATCAGCTACAGCAGTCAACAAGGCGCTATCGGCCAACATTGATTTTCAGTACATACCGTATATTTTTGCATCCTTTGTCGACATAACAATCTGATCTAACATATTTCTTGTTATACTTATGATTCTAGGACCAACTGTTCTACACTGAAATAGGAGTCATCTAGAAACATCCAGAGATGACATTTTCATCTGATTGAGGTAGCATTAGCTTAACTAGCAGCTTTTTTTTTCAACTGCCAAAACCATGATAACTGATTACAAATGTAAAGCCTGATTTTCTCTACCTCTGCCTATGATTTCCCTATATGTCTGCTGCTGAACAGTTTCTGCAAACCTGGCATGAATTAAAAGCAGGGAAGAAAACCTCTTTTAAAGATGCTTCTGGTTTTTAAGAAAGCGAGTCAATTTCTGTGCAGTATCTGGTACCACTGAATGTGTCATCCATTCCGTTGTGTGAACGTCTCATGTGGTAGCAGTGGAAACCTCACTGCTTTTTCGCTGCTCTTTCTCTAAGATCATTCATTCAGTCACGGCCGCAACTTATTGAGATAGAGGATTGGATCCTTTAATCGTCAGGCTTCTTCACTAACCAATGACATTTGCCCTTCCAAATCAAAAGCAGGATGGTGTTTTTGCTCACTAAACCCACTTGAGCAGCCTCTTCAGCCAGCTGAATTACATCATCCAGTTGTGGTCGTAGACTGCTGCTGCTGGAGACACATAATTGCTCCTTTAGGTCAAATAGTTATCACAATTGAAGTTAACTTGGGCCTATTCAGGTCTGTAAGTTTATGAATGTCACCCATTTGTTTTAAGCCCTTATTTAGAGGCATGTGACCCCATCAATTTTCTTCCAGATGCAGTACAAGGTAGTGACAGTGTTCTGCTGCTGGCAGTGGAATATCGTTGCAGACAAACCTACATCAGCTTAAACCTCTTTGCAGACGTACTAATAACAAAACAGCATTTGTCATTGCTTCTGTTGTGGTTGTAGAGATAGTTGTCAAGTCTCCACCCTGCACCATCAAAAGATTTGATGGCATTCTGTGAGAAACTGTGTCGTAGAAAGTGTCTGTGATGGTGCAAACCACAGAATTCCTAAACTTTTTTCACCCCCGTTTTTTTTAGGACAATTTCTACAACCCCCAAAATTTAAAGACTATTTGTTTCACACTGAATTGATTATACATGACACATAACTTTTAATGAATCATTTTACACAACAATTAAGTGTAATATCTCTAATCCTTTAGCACTATACTTACTCTGCGTGGCCACTAATGAACATTTAAACCAAATGTGGATGGATGTACTAGAGAGGGGGCATTTCATTTCAAACTCTGGCTTCACAAATGCTTGTAAAGGAGCCTTTGTGAAAGTGTAATAAAGAGCAGACTGGTTCAACATGCAGATGTGTTAAGGTCAATACATTTCCAAGGATGTACAATGTAAATGCAGCAATATCCTTTGTTGAACATGTTCCAGTGTTTTCAAAAGTAACTTTTTGATATGAAGTTGATTTGGATGTCCATACTGGCAAATTTAACAGGCCACCCAATGTGAGGTTCCAACCCTGAGTTACACAGTTTCCTAACTAACCACGGACTGAGGAACAACTCAGAAGGCTGTTACTCTGCCTGCTAATGACTTGCTTGGACCAGGTTTCTGAAGAACTATGAATCACGACTAAATACTAGATAGTACAAGTGTCTAATGAGAAGTTCCTATATTCTGTGTCAATTTTATTTACGTAAATTCTGAGTAAAATTTTATTATTTCTGTCTGATCCACTGTTTGGATTGAAGCATCTCTTCAGTTAAATCTGTAAGAACCACTCTTACATTTACTAAGGTGTGTATGCCATCACTTGTATTGACTCAGTCAGGATACTGTCTTGGAACTGATTCTGATATGGTGGTTTGTGAATCACTTGTAAATCACCAAATATAAAACAGCAAATAAAACTACAGGGAAGCAACAAGGTAAAACAAAAAACAAACCCTCACCTCTGAGCTCAGTAGCAGCAGTGCAGTTGGACGAGGCCTTCCAGCGGTCCTGGTGCTTTTTAAACTCCTGCACCCGGCACATGTAGAGCCCCCGGTCCTCCTCAGACACGTTCAAGATAAGTAGTTCAAAGATCTTCCCCTGTTTCACCACCGTCAGCTTCATCTTGGGCCATGTAAAACTTTTTGTGTAGTTGCCATAGAAACGGGCCTTCCTCATATTGACTCGGGCGATGAGGAGTTCATCTTCTGGTCGATCTGTGCCCGCTGGCAGAAAGGTCCATTTAACTACTGGTAATGCGGTGTTGCGACGTCGCTGGGAAACGACACAAGTAAGTGTGATATTTTGTCCCTCCTGGGCCACCGTGAAGGGGGAAGGAGTGATAGTGGCGTTGATGGCCAAACACAAATCTGTAGAAATCAGTTACAGTTACAACATATTTTATGTGGATGATCTTTGTTATCATATATCCATTATATGGTCATATCCAATCCAAGACCTTAAAAAAGGTGTCATATTTGTTTCTTAGCCATGATCCTCTTTTTGTACTGAGAGCACAAAGTTGAGAACATTCAACTGTATTCCTGTCCTTCTAATGTTTTGACTATTACACAGATAGTTGACTACACTGTAAAAAAAAAAAAAAAAACCATCATGTAAGATGTAAGTGCAGAATACTTTATCGTCTTTGCAGAGATTCGTTCTTCTAATGTAAAGTTACCTCAGTAAAGTTCAAAAAGTCATCTTTAAAGTAAACATCACGACTTGCTCCAATCCACCTGCAATCTTTGAGTAGTAAACGTGTTATACAGTTATTTTTATGTGCAATACTATAAATGTTCTGCAACAAGGGTATTAATTGTTCCTCCTCTATAAGATTCATCGTCTGTTGGAAACCACAAAATGTGTTTTTCTACAGTAAACTGCATTAACTAATAACCTGAGGGATCTTGCCTATGTGTGTTTTGAAGGATAAAATACTTAATAAAGAGAGTGCTTAACCAACGATGGTGAAAAGGTAGTTGATAAGTGGCTGGCTAGACAACAGAACGTTATCAAGCCTCTTTGTGTTGAAATTGATAAGAATACAACTAGCATCCATGACAGCAAAGATTTTGGCAGAATGGGTTGATGAAGTCCAGGGGCTGTGTGCCCACAGCTGAGCTGGGTGTCAGGCCTGACTCCAATTTTTACTTTTGCACAGTTAAAGGACGTATACATAGTCACAGTGTTGTATACATTTAGTGTTACTCCACATGGTGGCCAGTCAGTTGACTTACAGTACAGTGAAAAAGTCTTAAGTCACTCTTCATTTCTTTATTTTGCTTTCCTGTATTTTTTAAAAGTGGTCTTACAGTTCTCCTGGCTTTCTGAAGGGCTTTCAAAGTTTTTATTTGGACATTGGCTACTTTTTCACTTATTTACAGTCCAGTCCTTGTGCCCGACCATATTCAGAGGAAGGTTTTTTTTTTTGTTTGTTAAGCCACTCAACACTGACCTATGAATCATTCAAGCATAAAAAAAGGCACCTAACCCAAGGGATTAACCAGTGTTGTGTGTACACATAACAGACGATTTAGCAAAGAGCACAATTTAACTCAATCTTTAGGTACTTTGTTACCAGCAGCAACATAACTTGCTCCCATTTCTTTAGCTGAATCTATTAGAAATGCCAAAGATAACACAGTGTAACAGGCATAAAATAGTATTTTTGCACCAACAAGGTGATTTCCAAAGAGCTATTAGCTGAAAACTTGGCAAGTTCTGAAATTCATGTCCTAATGGGCATAACTAATCTTATGACAGCTATTGTGTGGATTAGCTTGTTAGAAATTTGCT
>VUQS01074705.1:0-17270 GCA_015108495.1 Heterochromis multidens | reverse complement strand
TGTTTTGAGCTGAAATGTCCCATTTATCAAACTAGCACAGATGACTTTAGAGCTGCTCTTTAAATTACCACCAAATTGACCAATAACTTGTTATCTGTCTGTATGGTGTATGTGGGACCTGTTCTTATTTATGCACAGATACAAACCAGTGATTGGGCTCCATGTTTATTCACTTGTTGCAAATTTAAAAAGGAAGAGAGGCCACAGTGAATCCCTGTGTGCAGTCTGAAACTCAAATAACCATTCAGATGTTTTACATATGAAATATGAAAACAAGGGCTGGATCCAGGCTAAGCTTCCCTGAACAGCTGCTGAGTTTGTGCACTTTCCTGCCTCCCTGCACACACTCTTATTGTCCTGATGTGTTTGTACTGGGGGAATTCTGCCTTTGTTTGTGTGCATGATGTTAAATAATCAAAAGCTGCTCCAGACCTCCTTCTCATGGCTGACGTTTTCTTTTTTCATTGGACTTTTGCTGAGTATCTTCTCCACTGTATGGTTGCACTTCTGACTGTGTGAGATACACTCACAAGAATATAAATCGTGTGGGTTACAGGAAGCATTTCTCTGATCTTAATTTGATATTCCCCTCTATGTGTGTGTCCTCTCCCTCAGCGATGTGCTGGCTCCAGTGTCAGAACGGAGGCGTGTGTCAGCGGCCCAACACTTGCTCCTGTCCTGAGGGCTGGATGGGTCGCCTCTGTGAGGAGCGTAAGTATTTACTGTGTTCATCTTCCACACCCAGACCATGATCCTTAGTGTGTTACTCAAACAAAGGCTCACTGACACGCAGCAAAACTGCCAGCCTGATAAGCCGGTTTTAGCAGACAATGGAGCACAAAGAAAGGAATGGACACAAGGCTGTTTTCATCTGAAAAATGAATTCTCTCTGTTTTAACAAAACAGTCCAACTTCTTATCTCTTTATTTTTTCCACTCGCATGATACCAGTGTCTAATCAAGAACCGGTTCATGCTTCTTGGCACAAATGCTGGTGCCAAAAAGCACTGTACCAGCAATTGTTAGTGCAAAGTTGGAACCACTGAGTTCAGTGGCTGTAGGAGAGTCTAACACAAGAAATTCTCACATGCAGACCACAGATGTCAGCTAACTTCCTCTGGAAATTACCCAAACTTTTGCAATGTAACACTACATGACATCTGGTTGTGGGCTGCTTTTCTGGTGCGTTGGTGGAAAAGATTGAAAGATAAAGAGAATGGTATTTGTCTGATGCTCGCCTAAAGCACAAGTGAAAGGAGCAGTGATCCAAAAGTCGCCAAAAAGCAAAACAAATGTTGTGTAACAGTCACTTTTGAATTAATCTGAAGCCTTTTGAACATACTGATTAATAAAGCTCAAAATGTATGTGTTTGATGGTTGATCAGCTATTTGATGGATTGCCATGAAGTTTTGTTCTGACGTTCTTCTTCCCCTGAAGATCAGTTGTAAGTAATTTGGAAATCCTATCCACATACCAAAGGGTATTTAGCCAAACCTAGTTGTTGGGCAAGAGGAGCTTTGGAACACCCTTAACTTTTCATCTAGCAACATCATCAAGACATTTCAATTTTGTTGTTTATGATAAAATACGTTCAAAAATAACCATCCATCAGCCTCAGCTCCACTCTGTGTTAGTGCTAATTAGTAAATGATGAAGGCCACAAGCCAAAACATGAAGTTCCAGCAAAAAGTTATTTTCTTTATTGCTGCAGTTTTTGACCTTTTTAGTCATGTGATTAACAGAAAGTTCAGTCAGATAACCCATGTTTGAAATAATGTATTACAGCAACAAAATAGAAAAAGTGGCCCAACTTGGATACTTCTTTTATTACACTTTTAAGAAGTATACTATGAATACTATATAATTAAATGTGTGATATGGGAATTTTGACAGGCTAGTGTTGTATTACACTTACCAGACGTGAAGTTTGCAGCCTTTGGCAGAGAATGTTTTTGCATTTTGAACACAGAAAATATAAATTTGTTTGTCTACAGAGATGACAACAATGTAATACTCATAAACACCAAACAGCTGCAATACATGTAATGTGTAGTTTTCACTGCAATAATTAAAAAGATCTTACTAGCCTACATAGCCAAGATAACAATAAGTGAGAGTGAAAAGTGTTTGGCGCTCCAAACTCAACCTTTTGACAATTAGTGCACAAACCAGGTACTCAAAAACTACTTTATCTAACCATACATGCAAGTAAGATTAGAAAAGATACAGTATACTTTATTTATCCCAGATTTGGGAAATTCTCTTGTTAAAGCAGCTAATTAAACACAGCAGACACATTGTAGATTGGTTGTTTGTCTCTCTGTGTTAGATTGGCTCCCTGTCCAGGTTGTACACACCTCTCACCCTGTGAGAACTGGGATAGGCTCACCCTGAAATGGATAAGTGTTTATGAAAATGGATGGCTAGGTGGACAACAGGTGTATAACAAATAGTATAAATGAGGAGAATGGTATAAGTGTAAGTATGGATGCTCCTTATTTGAATCACATCATCGCTCCCGGCAAATATGTAATATATAACATTGGGGAGTGAGGAATATCTACCTGGAGCCTAGAGGTGGATGCTTGGGGTGCCTGAGGGGTCAACAAAGCTTGCAGCGATGCAGGGCAACAGCAGCATTGACATTTTAAAGGGATAGGAAATAGCATCAATTTTAATAGTAAGTTAGTTGCCATTTATTGACTCGATTTATTGCTTTTCTTTGTTTTTACATAATTATAAATAGAATTCTTTTGAGTTTTTACCTTTGTCATAAAAAAACGACCAATTTCAAAACACTCAGTTGTGGTCTGGAAAATGACTAAACAATCAGTTAATGAAATAATTGGTTAGAGATCTTCGTTTTTAAAATTGCTCTTCATTATTGTACATATGCACAGGGGAAGAAAAAATACAGACTGAGCCTTTAAACAAGAGCTGGTGAAGTGAGGCTCTTTATCCCTTGAAACTCGAGATGCATCAATCTCTAAAGCCTGCGGTCAAAAGGATCTTGATTTCAACGCTGAATGAAATGCTTGGGATCGTTACAAAGACAGAGGTTTATGGTGACCTTAAATACCTGCCTCCTAACGCTGTCCTCTCTTTTTAATAGCCATCTGCATCCTGCCGTGCCTGAACGGAGGGCGTTGCGTGGCACCCTACCAGTGCGAGTGTCCCACTGGGTGGATGGGTACACGCTGCCACACTGGTGAGTTCATGTGTGAGTCAGTGAAGCTTTCAATGCTTACACTGGTATGTACGTAAGTAAATCTCAACAGGGTTCCTATTATAGCAGGATTATCATCATCATCCTAACGACTCTTAACCAAGAGGATTTCTGTCTCCTGTAGTTCTATTTATCTATTTATTATTAATAAGTAACTTGCTTATATATAAATTATTACTTATTTGGTAATCTATCTGCTGTAAGTACATTTGTGGTAGAAAGTTTTATAGTCAGTAACAATCTAGCATAATTATGGTGTGTGTGATAGCATTACTAAAATTGACTTTTTTTTTTTTTTTCTTTTTTTTTTTTTTTTTTACTGTTCTGCACATTTATAATCCATTTCCCTGTATTTTATAATCCACTGGAAAACCTCCAGGGTGACATTTATTGCCATGTACCACCTCAGATTAGTGCCATACTTACAGACATCATTCTTAACTTGCATATCTGCAATCGTAGCCAACCAAAATGAAGGGGCTCAGAGACCAAGTTAAGCAAGAGCAGTACAAAATTAAAACTTACCTTTAAAAAGAAAAAACATTGCCATGACTAAGAAGGCTTTATACTAAACAAATGACCTATAGTTGGATATATGTCAGCTGACTACCTCTTCCTGGGAGGTTATGTTTTTGGTAGCTTTGCGTGCGTGTCATCATTCTGTCTGTAAACACGATAGTTCAAAAGGTTTTGAATTAATTCTGATAACACTTTGTAGGGGTGTAGAGTGGGATCATGTTAACAATCCATTAAAATTTGGCTTATATCCACCAAGGTCTTCAAGGTCAACTTAATGATTTATTGGTGGAAAATTGATAAAAAGCCTTATAACTTAGAAACTCTGATTCTGTAGTGTGGTGTGTATTGTCAACATAGAAATAGTACCATTTAAAGAATTAAAATATCATTTTGACCTCTGACTTCTCCTTCAAGGTCAGTAGATTGATCTGAAGGTCAAAGTGATAACAATGCTCTATAGAGCTATTTAAAACTGTTTTTCTTACTGCCATTGTTTGTATTGACAACATATAGGCATATAGGGAATGATATATGGGGATTCTAAATATTTTATTATGACTTTATGTACAGTACAATAACAGGTTATAAACATTTAAATACATAACAATATTTATACATGTACAGTGTTCTTGAATAAGTATTATTTTGTGATCAAAAACTTTTTTCACTTGATATTTATTACTGAACATTTCAACAAATTTACTAAACAATGAAACGAATGCTACACACATACTATATCTACATAAATAAAAAATAATAAAAAAATAATTGTACTGAAAATTATGTCAAGTATATTAAAATGGATTTCAACAGGTCAAATAACAAAAACACTTTGCACTTGTTTTTACTACACTACAAACTTCTTAAAGTACGTTTAAAAAGAACAAAGAAAACAAAATGAATACATAAAAAATACAAAACAATTCCCCTAAAAGGAAATACTGCCCAGAGAGTGAGCTGCTTTGGTGGAGGTTTGCGCTCTCAGAGTGCTTCTTGTTAAACAGAGTAACTGCCTCATTATTATATGTGCAACAAGAGCACTCAGAGAGCACAACTCCCCCCCGAAGGGCAAGGGCTATAGTAAAACTTTGATGTTTTTATTACAACATGATGATGTCAGCCTGTTTTTATTAAACATGCTAACTTCAGCGGTGTCATTGTGATGTTGTGTGGCGTCGTATTGAAAAAATAAAAAGTGTGTTGTACAGCTCTCGCCGTGCCCTTTCATATGATATATTATACTCTATATGGTTTCTTGAAATTTTTTTTCAAGGTCAACTTTGACCTTGGCCCCTAACAATGAAGGTCAAGGTCAAATGCTTAGCCAACCTAGGTACTTGTGTTCCCCAAGGCCTAGTATATTGTTGTGAAGTTTGAAGACGATCCATAAAAAATTGTGGGTAATATAAAGTTTTTACTGATTTTCACATTTGGTGTGACCTTAAACCTATTTTCACCAAAATTAAATCAGCTCGAGCTGTTATAAAATTTGCAAAATTTGAAAATGATATCTTAAACTGTGGACGCTACACTGCTAACAAACAGACAAACAAACAAACTGAACTGATTACATGCTCCCTCCCTTCGGGGGAAGAATAATGATTGTATTTTTTGGTAAAAAAAACTCACGATTCCCTCAACTGCAATGAAGTAATTTGCTTTTTTATGAACATGTGATCAGGTTTTTTGTAATTGGCCTTTTTCACCTTGCATTTCTATTACACGAAACACTTCTTATTCCAAAATACACTTTTGTTTTAATTCCCTATTTTACAAAGTTAAATTTTCTTTTCTTTATGTTTAACTTTTGCTTCTGTAGATGGGGTCCTTTAAAAAGCAAACTTCACTGTGTCCAAAAAAACATCTCAGCATGTTAACAGTGACAGCTTTTAATAATGAATGTCATCAATCCCAGCCTTAGATAAACATCTTTATCATTTCTTTATTGCTCAGACTGCGCTGTCACAGCAGTATTAATGTTTGTAGAGTGGGAGTTGACTTTATGTTTATAAAAGACAAATTTCCTCCTTCCTACAACAATGACCTTTTAAGTTCAACTTCCTCATCTGACACAGTGACTGTACTGACAGCTATTGTATTTTATGTTTCTGCCTGACTCATCCACAGCTGTGTGTTCGTCACCTTGCCAGAACGGAGGCAGATGCATCAGGCCGAACAGATGTAGCTGCACTTCAGGTTGGAGTGGACATGACTGCTCCAGGTGGTTGGACACGCCCACACACGCACACATGCACAATCACACACACACTTTACATATTAGATATTGAAAAACTTAAGTATCCTAGTTAGGATAAGTGGACTGATAGTTTCCGAGTTTGTGAGTGATAAATTCATTGCATGTACACACGTCCAGTTCATTATGCACACCTGTTCAACTGCTCATTAACACAAATACCTAATCAGCCAATCACGTGGCAGCAACTCAGTGCATTTACGCATGTAGACATGTTCAAGAGCACCTGCTGAAGTTCAAACTAAAGACCAAAAAAGAGAAAATGTCCAGTGAAAATGACTTGTTAATATCAGAGGTCAGAGAACTGCCAGACTGCTTTGAGCTGATAAGTAACAATAACTCAAACAACCACTTGTTACAACCAAGGTATGCAGAAGAGCCTCTCTGAATGCACAACACATTGAACCTTGAAGCAGATGCCTTATAGCAGCAGAAGACCACACTGGGTGCTGCTCCTGTCAGCTAAGAACAAGAAACTGAGGCTACAATTCACACAGACTCACCAAAACTGGACAACAGAAGACTGTAAATCCATCACCTAGTCTGATGTCTCGATTTCTGTTGCAACATTTGGATGGTAGGGTCAGAATTTGGTGTAAACAACATGATAGCATGGATCCTGCCTTGTGTCAACAGTTTAGGCTGCTGGTGGTGTAATGGTGTGGGGAATACTTTCTTGGCACACTTTGGGCCCCTTAGTACCAACTGAGCATCATTTAAACCCCAGTGTACAGTGTACCCATCTTCTGATGGCTTCTTCCAGCAGGATAACACATCACGTCACAAAACTCAAATCATCTCAAACTGGTTTCTTGAACATGACAGTGAGTTCTCTGTACTCAAATGGCCTCCACAGTCACCAGATCTCAATCCAATAGAGCACCTTTGAGATATGGTGGAACAGGAGATTCACATCATGGATGTGCAGCAACTGTGTGATGCTATCATGTCAATATGGACCAAAATCTCTCAGGAATGTTTGCAGCACCTTTTTGAATCTGTGCCACAAAGAATTAAAGCAGCTCTGAAGGAAAAAGGGCATCCAATCCTGTTCTAACATGGTATAACTAATAAAGTGGCTGATGAGTATGTGTGAATGAAAGAAATAATATAGTATCTGTAGCTGTTTCCAAAACTATGGAGAGTTCATTTGCCTTTGCAATTGGAGTTTTTACTATAGTAAAAGTCTACAGTCTTGCTAGAAGCTCTGTACAGATGATAGAAATAGCTTTGCACACCCTTTTTTGAGGCAGCTAGAACCCTGGAACTGCATACAGCCTCATCTATTTAGTTCAAACATTTGAATGTTTGATTATAGTATAAGTGAAAAACCCACCTGCAAATGAAATTACATCTTTGGTAACTGTTAATTGTATGCATTTAATATAAAATTTAACCCAGTTGGTTACATTTCAACACTTAATGGGTATTTGAAATGTTGGTAGTGGAAAATCTTTCCATGCAGCAGAAAATGTGTTTCCACCCTTCTGTGTACTCAAACCAAACTGTGGTTGACCAGAAAGTGAAACCAACACCTGACTAAATATGAGAAGTCCTGAGGCTTCTCATGAGTCATATACTAACAGCTGAGTGATTGCTGTTGCTGGTAGGATATTACAAGCTGAACTCCTTTTTGAAAAAGTAATGCACCACATTTGTACAAAGGCGCCCTTAAAGCTGAAAAACCTAAATCCTAATTTGGACACAAAGGGAGAAATGGCTAATAGCTTTGATATGTTCCTGTTCTTCAACTCCATTTAACCAGCATTTCTATGATTCATTGGCTTCTGTATGAGGAGATTTCCCAGAATATCAACTGTGGATAGAGGCTGTGATCCACCAGGTCTCCAGTGACCCATCTATGCTCAGGGTTTAGCAGCATTTCAGTCACGCGCTAAACAGAAAGCACAAGGGAGGAGCAGCAAACCACAGGTTATTTTTCAAATTAAGTTTTAAGAGTTGTCCTTTCATGTGGGTGTTATCCTAATCCATAAGGGTAATGCTGTACTGCTTCATAATATGGATCAAAGGGTTTCTGTGGAATTTTGGCTTTGCTTTGAGGGTGTTTGACAGAAAACTGCACTCAGATTTAAAGAGTATGTTTACATCAAGATTCCCATTGTTAGCCAGCAGGCTGCAGGGTTACAAATCAAACTAAAACCTTGCAATACTGTTTGCATATTTAACCTTTACATCCTGTTCTGAAAAACATCCACTAAGAAAGGAAAAAATAAGGGCGATGAAGTCAAAGTTCACCTGTTATACTCAATACCTGGAAACACGATCTTGGGAATATTTACAGGCACACTAGTATCCTGTCCAACAGCTCTGTGGCAGCATAAACTATTGTATGGATGGGTGATGGTGAAGAAATGCTGCACACCCTCTCTAATGAAGATTTACTGTGAACCTAAAGCATAGATGTACCCCATTTAAAATTCATCTAATTAGATTTTTCCCCACTCAGTGCATTTTGTAAAGAGCTACAAGCGTTTCCACAACTAATGACCGTTTCTTCTCTTTGCAGGAAGAGGAAGGCGGTATATTATCATTTCTAAAGTTTCCACTCGGCTCCACGTGAATCATGTTATGAAGGGAATCCTTGTAGAGTTAACTGACACTTGTTAACGATTCACTCATCTCTCCGCAAAGGCAAAGCAAGAACCATTTTGTAAGATAAAGCTGTATTTTTTCATATAGAGACTCAACAGTATTAAACATATGCTGCTATATACTTGTACGATGTGTACAAACTATTGCTGTGATGGTCCATTGTATATGTGTAAACTATTCTCACATTTTTATTAAAGCATAAAATACCATCAAAATCTTTTTAATTGCAATTCATTTATTAAATCCACTTTGTTGAGTACACAAACAGGAGTTCAGGAGCAAAGCCAAACAGTCATAAAAACAGAATTAAAAGTGGTGATCAGCTTCATACTTGAGCCTGTTGTTAAGACAGACACACACTGAACTAAGTCACCGTTACAGGATGTGTGGATATTATTGCCTGTGTGGGATAGACTTCATGGATATGAGGAATGTACAGAGGATAACTGAGGCGTTTTTTGTTTTTTTAAACAGCGTGGGTGTGTTGACTGGACTTGTTATCTTAGTGCTTTCACCTTTTCTTTTAGTGTATTCACATTAGCACCAGAGAACTCGAACACCTGAAAGAAGAGGACACAGGGTTAAAAATGTTGTTAAACAGTCACATTTTTCCATTTATCTTGGATAAAATGTAAAATAGGACAATAAGCTTCACACAAGAATAACTTAAACCCTTATTTCTGTAAGATTTCCTCACTCAAGTGTCCAAAGTCAGATCCACCAATGTCTTATTTGTTGTTGTTCAATTTATTTCATCCTGTGACCACCAAGTGGAGGTGTGGCTTCATTCAGCTTAATGATTACCATCATAGAGACTCTTCAAACTGGCATTAAATGTCACACGTCGGCTCCATTAGTCAGAAATGTTAATTACTGTGTTGTTTAAGCCATTGATTAAACATTTAGAAAGTATTACATGATTCATGTATGATGTGCCTGTAGAGCAGTACTGTACAAGATTAAGAAGGAATCCTTCAGGCAACATAAAACTTGAGGCCTTTCTACAGCAGGTGAATGTCACAGATTATATTAAAGCTCACTCGTATGTGCTAAATGAGAACAATTCTGAAATTTTGAGAATGACTGCCACTGAATGAGGCTCATAGTTTCCAGCCTCAAAGATCCACTACGTGCCAAACATCTCCACCCAGCTGACAGGTAAATTTAGCACTTACCTTCTGGTTGTTCTTGTAAAACTGGAATGTGGGCATGCATTTGATTCCACAGGATGAGCTCACATCCTGAAAGGCAAAGCAAAAGACATCAGATGAACTGAGTGAGTCATCAACACTGATCTCCCCTGACTACAGACGCTTCAGACTGACTTGTGCAGCTGTAGATGTGGCGAAAGGCCAAAACATGTGCAAATATATTATTACATTAAGCTAATAAGACGGGCTTCTGCAGCTTTTATGCACATTAATTATCAACCAGCCAAGATTAGGCCTGCATCAGACAAAGCATGTCCTTCACCCTGCAGCTTTGCTTGTTTCCCTCAACACAGAAGTGAATATTCAAGAGTTTCATTCTGCAGACCCAAACTGCAGGGCTTGTTTGTTTAAGGTTGTTGGCATACAGTCTGCGTTGTGAAACCTGGCTGTACCAAAGCAGTTGTTGACAGACGGTCACGGAAAAATGACTCGTTTTTCTGACCTAGAAACCTATGCTGGGTAATAATCTGGAACATGAAAATAAATAAATAAAATAAACCCACACATGAGAAACTAAAATGGTTTCTCAAAAGCTCATTTTAGTTTCATTTTAAAGTGTTTACAAGTTTAAGACATCACTTAAATTATGAACTGGATCCATTTTACAGTTGCTGATTTAAGAAAAATAGCAACCTATCAGTACTTCTAGCATATCTGCCAATTTTCTCCCATTTTTCTTACAATAGAGGTCAGATGAATTAATAATCAAAATAAAGGTGTATTAAAAGAGACCATTATGTTAATTTCTAGCTGCATACTTTTATTCTTGGAGTCAACCAGCTTTGCATGATTCACAGTTCAAATTCCTTATTTTTCTTAAACTGAATTTTGGTGCAGCCACCTGGTTACCTGTGGTTACAGAAACTTTGCACCCTCATTTGTTAATTGAGACAGCTGTATTTCCTGAAAAGGATTTCATACACGGCTCACAGTGAGCATTACCGGTATGGCAACCCACACCACAGCTCAGAACTACAAAGCTGTGCAAAGAACAAGTCCTTTCATCCCTCTCCTAATAAACAGAGGTTCCCTTACAATTTGCTAAAATCCTTTAAAGTGCACAGCACTGTGATATGCTCAAATATGCCCCTGATTCTGGTGCGAAAGTGGAGAAAGTTCCATAAAATGCTAAAAAACATGTTTGACATATTGAGGATCTCTGTACTGGCAGCAGCAGCTTTAGTAATCCTACTGGTTTATCAGGCTTATCAGGAAACAAGTCAAACACAGACTTACACTAGCTTCATCCACGTCCACCTTCAGGAAAATCACGTTCGCATTGGCAGGATCTTCTGCCATTGCCTGCAAGAGAGACGATCAGTGAGTCAACACAAAAGCATGTACAGGACATCTACTGCCAACTGATGGAGGTCCACAACGGGGGGAAAAGAAAATCTAAAAATCTGAATTGGTCCTCTTATTTAATTGCCATGAAATTTCCACAGTGAAGATGTGTTATTTGTTATTGTTTATGAGCGGATTCTAAAATATATTTTAATTTTATTATCTGTAATTAAATAATCAAAATATTTGTAAAACGAATAAATCCCCTAAATCTTAATATTTAGTTCTTATTGTGTCAAAACTCATTTATAGTTTGAAAATTAACTTAACTTCTTCAAGAAATGCTGCAGTTGTTGCAGCAAGGGGTCAAAATGATGCCCCCTTCTAGTGTCAATGAAAATAAGAGTGGTGGGAATCGACTCTTAGACTAGAACATCAGCAACATAGTGGCTCCTCTAACTCGTCACAATTCAAAGGTTTTGTAATGTGTAAGGAACAGAAGAATTACAATCCACTGAGAAGTTAAAGAGGCTCGCAAACAGTCATGCCCAGGACTATCCATTGTGAAAATAGAGAAGTGCCTGTAAAACCACAAACATGACCTTGGCCTTGAGCAAGATCCATTAGGAGATCATGGTGTGCAAGTTTCACTAAAATCTGACCAACACTCTAGGAGGAATAGTGATTCTTGTGAATTGTGGAAGGACAGACAGACATACAGTTGCCTCGCTATGGCATAAGCTCACGAGACCTTCGGCCAGATGAGCCAAAAATAACCTGACTTTAGTTCTGACAACACTTAGAGCAAATACTGGGCCAATCATTTGGCAGGGGCCGCACCACGTGGCTGTGAAGTCCACCACCACCAGCTTGTTTCCAGCTTCCTTCAGGATAGTGTGGAACTCTTGCTAGAGAGAAATCAGAAACAACAACGTGCTTTTAAACACATTTGATACCTATAATTAACCTGACCACAAAAAACAGAAGGTAACATTTCACATTAAAGTACAGTTTAAGTGCTGCTGTCCACTTCCCTCATGATTTCTGCTTGCAGCTGTTTTTACACTCAGAGGATGTGAATTTCAGCAAAAACACTTGCTCTATTACATCAGAAATCTTTCGCTTTCAGTTTGCCAAACTTGAACTTCAGTATGGAGCAACCACATTACATTACATTAAGGATTTAAACAAACACTAACCGATATATACCAGGGTTTTCCCTGGCTCAAAATGGCCTTTAGTGACTGAATGTAAGAGTTACTGGTCTACATAAAGTTATAGCAAAGACTGCATTTACTTTACTTAACTGAAGTCTAAGCATTTCCTGATCATTTGATATAAGCTTAGGAAAATGGTTACATTTTGATTTTTATTTACAGCCCTGGTAATTTTCCTTTAATAGAAAGCAAAAACCTCTTTAGGAGGTACCAACATTTTTGGATGGAGGAAAAAGACTGTCTACAATAAAAAAGTAGGTTTCTCTGCCTACTAATATATATATATATATATATATATATATATATATATATATATATATATATATATAAAATTTATTTTTTTTTTACTTTTTAATCAAAAAACTTTATGGTAATGCTGTTCTCTGCTGATATATCTGAGGTCTCTCCCCTTTTCCTCAAGTTTAAGTGTTTCTTTGTGGAGTTCTCCCTTTCACAAAATAATCATCTCTGAGATGTATTGGTGGTTTGAGGCTACAAAATAATTTGAGATGATACTCTAAAGGTCTCACAGAGTTCATTTCTAATGGAATACAATCAAAATCTAATTACAATAGGCCCGTCTACGGTGTACCTCCCTAGAAATCTACCTACACGTCGCCGTCGACGCAGCCCGCACAGGTGTGTCCGCTTGTGTGACGGCGCGCGGCTGCCTCGGTATAAAACCATGGAGAGTAAAAACATCCATTAATGTATTACAAAAGGGGAGAGACACAGAAAGCAGAGCAAACAAGACAAAACTTACCAAATTTTTCACTTTGCGAACCATGATACCTGCTGATGAAAGTGCCAGTACAACAAGTCTCCAAGTTTGGGAACGCTTATTTTTAGCAGACGCGCTTTTAACCAGCGTGCGTAAAGTTAGCCACCAGCAGTACCAATCAAACATTTTTGTATGGAGGAAGCGGAAGTCTCTGTGTTTGATTTAAACAATAAGAGTTTTTAATGAGCTGAAGGGTAAATGGGCTGAAATTTATATAGCGCCTCAGTTGAGCACTCTAAGTGCTTTCTACAGGTCCCATTCACCCAATCACACACACATTCATACGCTCTTATGGGACCAGGACTCACAGAAGCAGAGTGCAGGTACACAGACTCTCCTGGATTGTAAATGGATGTAAGAGACTTTCAGCAGCCTGTGTAACCATGGAGCTGACCCTCACCACAACCTTAGGACAAAAGGCAGAAACTGGTAGTATATGTTAACAGTGTTTGCTCTGTTATCTAGACCACTCTGAATGAAGCGCACGACTTTAATGCCCTCACGCAGGCCGGTCTTTAAAAGCAGCACATATATATTAGTTCACATCAGATTTACAGCACACAGCGAACTGCAGTCTCACACATGAAACCCACCATGCTGATTCAACAGAAATAAAAGTCCTTTATTATAATAATCCGCTCCCAGTACATGCAAAGCACTTTAATGATGTCACAGTGAACAATGTGTTAATGCAGCAGCAACATGTGCATTGCTCACCTGGGTGAGCAGAAGAAGAGAAGAGAGAGAAGAGCCCTGTGTCTGGAGTTATCATCTCTTCATTCTTCATTAGTGGCTGTGTTGTAAGTAAATCACCAAAACTTACAAATTAAATAAGTGCTGCTGGTGTTTCATATATTGTATTTGACAAAGAATACTACAAACAATCACAACTCCAACAGTGGATGTTTTGGTTTCAGATTTAGCTCTGATAATTTGTTATAAAGTAATGCTGTTTAGATCAGAAATCACACTTCTTTGAATGACTAAACTGTCAGATTAAATCCCAGAGTTGCTTTAGTCTTTGTCATCACTGTGATCACAAAAATACTCAAAAATCTATGAAATCTTAAGGAGAAATTATTGTGCTCTGTTTATTGCTCAATCATTTATTCATATGTAGATTGTGTAATAATGCCTGTTTTTTGTCTTTTGTATTGAACTCTTGTTTCACTTCAGACTGCGACGACAGCCTTGCCGATGTTTTCTCCCTGCAGCATCCCCATAAAAGCAGCTGGCATGTTTTCAAAGCCTTTTGTGACGTGCTCCCGACACTGCAGTTTGCCCTGTGGATGCAGAATACGCAAATCACAAAAAATAAATTAAAACAGAAACATTGTGAATTGAAGTTTCTTCACTGAAAAACTGTCCTGGATAAAACAAATCTGTATCAAACTTTAGAAAAACCTCTAATTCATGAACAATCATTTCTGATGTTCATTCACATGGATGGAAAAATGTCTTGTTGGCGATGATGTAAATAACTGGGTGAAGATTAAGTTTAAAGAGAGGTGTTTGTTACAGGCTCTAAATAGTCTGGATGTGTTCTGAGGACATTTAATGTTGAAATATGTTTGCATGTTGAAATGCTGTCATTTTGAAATGTGCAATAGATGTCTAAAAGTTTAAATTTGAGCCTCAACATCTTTTCTGCCACAAATCACCAAAATCATTACTTCTGGGTCCATAAATAAACTCTGTCTTAACTGGAAATGCTTTCTTATTTTTTTTTAATAACAGTGAAGTTATTAAATATTTTCCCCATAAAATTCAATCAGCATAATCAGCCAAAGTCCATTGACATGTGAGGTGATTTTGGTAACACTGTGTAAATTTAATATTTTTGCTTTTTTTTTTCAGTGCTGTACTTTGTTGGTGGTCCCTGTGCAGTTGACTCCCAGCCTGCTGCACAGCCTTTCCTGGCTCAGAGGACGAGTTTTTCTGATGAAAATTTGGGTTGTAATTTGTTGATAACTTTAATACATCTGTAAAGAGATGTTGCGTATTTATGTTTCTCTTATGAGCTGTTGAGTGAGGAAGCTCAAATCTGTGAATATTGTTACCTTTACTGAAGTCAGCCACTTCCTGCCACACAGACTCCCTCTTTACTGCTTCTTTGCAGCAAAAGTTGGAAAAAAAAAAAAAACCCAAACAGCTACAATAGTTTTAATTCATTCACCATCTAACTTCTCTGCCTGCCTGTGCAGAGATGCACACATACTGCAAAAATCACATTTTAACAAGTACCATTTCAGTGGAAAACAAGCTGATATTGGAGTTGCTGTTGCCTTTGTTGATGTGAGTTCCTAAGAGCAGGACCTATAATAATGTACATCAGATTTATACTGTATAGCAAACCACAGCATGAAGCCACAGAATCATTGTTTCACAAGAAAAAAAAAACTTTATTATCCACAGAAAGGTTTCCAGTAAATACAAAGCACTTGGTTAATCATGCTGCAGTGAATAATGTGTAAATGTAGCAGCCAGAGATCTGCACTGCTCACCCAGGTAACAGAATGATGTCCTTAGACTAATCACTGCTGTCCTTCTTCTTCTGTAAAATTTCATTCAGCTTTCAGTGCAGTGCTTACAATGCTGCAAACAAGGACGTTTAAAACTACAAATAATCACAATTTCAAAAGAGGATGTACCATTTCAGATTAACTAACAATCTGTTATGAACTAATGCTGTTTAGATTAGAAATCGCATTTCTTTGAATGACTAAACTATGAGACCAAATCCCAGAGTCGCTTAATTGCTATTTCTATGATCACAAAACTACTCAAAAAGCTTTGCTGAAATCTTAATGTGAAATTATTTTGTTCTATGTTTATTGCTCAATCCTTCATTCACAGATTGTGTAATAATGCCAGTTTTTAGTAATGCTGGTTCTTTTGTATTGAACTCTTGTTTCACTTCAGACTGCGACGACAGCTTTGCCGATGTTTTCTCCCTGCAGCATCCCCATAAAAGCAGCTGGCATGTTTTCAAAGCCTTTTGTGACGTGCTCCCGACACTGCAGTTTGCCCTGTGGATGCAGAATACACAAATCACAAAAAAAGTGCACTGAAGCACAAACATGGCTAATTAAAGTTTATAGCTTTAGCTTTAAAGGGTCCTGCATCATAAAAACTAACCAACTCACCTCTTTCACCCAAGCCAACAGTCTCTTGAGGGTTTCAGGATGCTTGTGCTCCCACCTGCTTTGCAAGAAGCCCTCCATCTTCAGCTGCTTCAAGATTATGGTGAGGTGGGGGCACGGCCCTAAAACACAAATAGTTCAAGAGAAAAATATAAAGTATCTTTCAGTCCAAGGAAACAACAATTCATGTCTAAACACCTGTCTGTGTCTACAGAGTTCTTAGGCATCTTCAGCAGTACAACATCTCCCTCTAGTGGAAAAAGACATTAGGACATGAGATGTTGTTACAGGCTGTACCAAGTGCATTTCACTGATTAGTGTCAGGACTATTTATAAAGGAAAGTAAAGTAGGGTAATATATATAAATAAATATTTCCCAACACTGGTGGAATTTGTTATAATAATGACAGGAAAATCTGAAAGATGTCTCTCAATTTGACAGACCAATGATGGACAGAAGAGGAAGGGTTCAGCCTTCAGAATAAAATAAAATTAGATTTAAAAACTTGTCTGTCTGTGGGAAAGAAAAAAACAGAAAGATATTGCCTCTGCAGCAACCTCCTTTGATGCATGTGATTAAGCTTAAGGAAGCACCCAGTTTACATGTACTTAGATCATATTTGCCTGTTTAAGCACAGTGTGGTGTTTTAGTGCCTCTGCTGTAACTGCAAGAAAAAAAAAAAACATGCACCGCTTTCTTGCATGACAAGTTATCACACAGTTGATGGTTATCTTTTCTCATCATAAGTACTTCTTTCATATAGTAGTAATTTTTAAAAATGTAATGCTGTTAAATATGTGTCAATAATTAAAAAATGAATACTACAATGACAGGTAAAATTACATCATGGCAGAGTTTTTAAGACCCTCTCAAAAATGATGCAGTCTAATGCAGCCTGTGGTGCTCACCTGTCTGAGGTGCACTGTCATTATATGTGGAGATACTTCCACACACAGCGATTCTTCCAAAGTTCTTCATCTGCTGCAGGACAACATCTGAAGAAGGACCTCCCACCTAAAAA
>VUQS01074704.1:42578-58634 GCA_015108495.1 Heterochromis multidens | reverse complement strand
CATGATAGGTCCCTGGATTTCAGGTGCTCAGTTATTGAGGATATAACTGTTTCGCTGCAACATAGACAGGAACCTCATTTATTCAGTCACATGAATCTTCAGCAGGAAATCTCTGTGGTTCTCACTGACTTTCCTTAAGGCTTTACTAACACCCTGTGTGTCACAGCTGACTGAGCAATGGCACTTTCACTTACAATTAAAAACAGCCTTTCCTGTATATAAAAGCAAGTCAGTCAGTCAGTCACTCTGATGTCTCTAGATAATAAGTTTAGATTAAAGATGCAGTGTGAAAGGTGTTTAGTAATGCACTGAGTAATCGAAACCCCAAACATTCTGACTCTGTGAGACACTGCAAGCTACTAATAGAAACCCAGAGCGTTTGAGAAAACAAGTTCATTTTTGCATATTTTACTCTCGAGGTTACAGTGACAGACACCTGCTATTCAAGTTATTTATCATATGCTTCAAGGTACCCTGTCAGATTTTCAAAAAAAAAAATCCATTGGTGAAAGTGCTGACTAACACCTCTAACCCTCCAAACCAGGCAAAGCCGCAGCTATGATTAAAGCGAGAAATGCCTTGTTAAGGTCACGCTTTCAAAAAACAAGCCACCATATTTGGGCAGCAACAGTATTGTCGTGATCACCCCCCCACTCGTTCCCCTCTGAGACTTCTCAGCTTTGAATATGGTGATGATATTAATACTAATCGTAATATAGCCGGTGATAGATATAGGCTCTGCCGCTTTGAACTGTAAATGGGTTGTGTTTGGGGGAAGAGAGGTGATTAAGTGCCTCGAGTCGGTATAAGACTGTAAATCTGGGGAAGCAAGCAAAGGCGCTCCAACCCCCCCACCACCACCATAAACAAATAATCCAGCGCTGCTTCTCAAAACCCCCCTATGCCATCTCAAATCAGTTTGGATTAGGACAGAATACAGGGATGTTCCCTTTAATGTCTCGCACACACACACACACACACGCACAAAGTGGATGCATATTCCACTTCCTCTTGTGCCCCCACCCTTTCTCCCCACCAATGCCTCTCCTAGATGCACTGTGTTTAGCCCTGCTTAGCCAAATGAGCTCCTAATAAATGCAGCACTGAGCCCATCTGCTGAGGAGTCTCTTATAATTGGAGGGCTTTCTCCTTCGCTTTAGAGAGGAAAGTATTAATGAAGGGGTGGGGTGGAAGGTGTGTGTTGAAGGTGCAGGATGTGTGTGCGCGAGTGTGTCTGCAAGGTGGAGTGGGTGAGTGGGTGATTGTGTGTGCAAAAGGTGGAGTGCGTGCGTAAGGGCGAGCTGCATATGTGGCGGGTGTTTGCGCTTGTGAGACACTTTGAAGCAAGTTTTAAACTGTACGTCGTGCATATATGTGTATTTCTATCTGTGCTGTGTTCATATGGAAATATGGTTTGATGTCTTCATTTAATGCTGCAGCTCTCTAGCGATGCACACTTATTTTTTATGAACCTGTCGTTATCTCTGAATTTTATTTTCTGTTTCTCTCTCTTGCACTCTTCTCGTCTCTCCTCTTTAATCCTGCCTCCAACCTCTCCTGCACTGCAGCAGGAAGCAGTTTTGTGCTCAAATAATAGGGAATCTATATGTTTATAGATATGGCTCATTTTGGTTTTTGAATATGCATGACATAAAGACCCTCAAATCCTTCACTTTGCTTTTTTAGCCCTCATCTGTTCTTCTTACATTCTGTAACCAAAGCAAGTCTGTGAGCAAGAGGAAAAGCAGAAAAAAAAAAAACTGGAAAATGAGGGCCGCTTTGTTTGTCCACTCTGGTAATTCATTTTCTCCTGATTACAAATGACCATTATCTGTGTGTGTGCATACTGACCATAAAGCACAAGTGTGAAAGCATTAATTTAAACTGCCATTGGCATGTTGATAACAAGATCAGAGAGATCATCATCACACTCACACAAACAGAGTTCCACCCTATGATGTCAGGCCTTATCACCTAACTGGTTGACAGAGTTTGATCTCTGACAGAGCAGTGTGATCGATGAGAAACTGATGGATGAATGTGTGTGTGTTTGTGTGTGTGTGTGTGAGGGGAAGAGAGTGTGGTATGGGGACCAGAGAGGACTTATCATAGCTCTGTCTTTCTCTGTGGGAGGGTACTTGTTGATAATCCTGTTTACGATGATGCGATGGATTGGTTGTACTGTAATATACATTCGTATGTGTATTTGTACAGAGCAAGCCCATCTGGAGCAGGACTTACTCTTGTTGTGGTTAAGATGTGCTTTTCAAAATAGATACTATCCCAAACAGGTACACCTGTTTAACTGGTCATCGAATGGCAGCAACTCAATGCATTTAAGCATCTAGACATATTCAAGACTGCTGAAGTTCAAACCAAACACTAGAGTGGAGAACAAAGATGATTTAAGTGACTTTGAATGTAGCATGGTTCTTGGGGCCAGACAGGTTGGTCTGAGCATTTCAGAAACTGCTGATCTGCAAACATCTCTAAGGTTTACAGAGAATGGTCTGAAAAATAGAAAATATCCAGTGAGTGGCAGTTCTCTGGGTGAAAATATCATGTTGACGCCATGGCATTTTCAGAGGAGAATAGCAAGACTGCTTTGAGCTAATAGGAAAGCAACAGTAACACAAATAATCACTGATTACAACCAATGTATGGAGAAGAGCATCTCTGAATGCACAACACATTGAACCTTGAAGCAGATGTGCTACAGCAGCAAAAGACTACACCAGGTGCCACTCCTGTAAGCTAAGAACAGGAAATTGTGGCGACAATAGGAGGTTGGAAAAACATTGCCTGATTTCTGCTGTGACATTTGAATGGTAGGGTCAGAATTTAGTATAAATAACATGAAAGTATGGATCAATGGTTCAGACTGATGCTGGTGGTGGAATGGTGTGGAGGATATTTTCTTGACACACTTTGGCCCCTTAGTACCAACCATTGTTTAAATGCCACAGCCTACCTGAGTATTGTTGCTGACCATGTCCATCCATTTATAACCACAGTGTACCCATCTTCTGATGGCTGCTTCCAGCAGGATAATGCACTATGTCACAAAGCTCAAAGTATCTCAAACTGGTGTCATGACCATGACAGTGAGTTCACTGTACTCAAATGGCCTCCACAGTCACCAGATCTCAGTACAATAGATCACCTTTGGGAAGTGGTGGAACGGGAGATTCACATCAAATGACAAATGATGCTATCATAGTTTTACTTCTTTGAAGTCATTCCTATTTGACACATTAGGGAGGGGCTCAGAGTAGAGATGCAACTCCTCCACCTCAAAAGGACCCTGTTAAGTAGGTTCAGGCATCTGACCAGGGTGCTTCCTGGACACCTCCTAGGTGAGGTGATTCGGAGATGCTGGAGAGATGGCACCTCTCAGCTGGCTTGGGAACGCCTCATTGTCCCCTCAAAGAACTGGAGAAGGTAAATAGGGAGAGGGATTCTGGGCTTCTCTGCTTAGATTGCTATCCCCCTGACCTAGATTTGGATAAGTGTCAGAAAATGGATGGATGAACAGATAGATAGATGGAAATGAGCAATATTTCAAACTTCATACTATTACTATCAGTACATTATACCCACTATTTGGTTTCTTTTCTGGGTTGTGTTGAAAAGGACAGATTCCTGATGAAAAAACACTAGAAGATAGAAGATCGAATAGGAGGAAGGATTGACACTGAGGAGATAATAGAACTCAGAATCCAGCTCTAGAAATAAGGTGAAAAAGGCCAGCCAGCAGCTTGATGTCTTAAAATCTTTTAGAATTGTAGACTCATGTAGGCCAGCCAGGTATCCGGATACCCAAGGTTTATTTGAGCTTAACAGATTCTAGGCTGGGAAGGGGTGGATTGCACTAACCATTATCTGTGATACCGCTGGCCTTCACTTGGCTTAGGACCTCAGCCTAATGTATGAAAGCCCTGAACCCAGACACTGACAAAGGCTGAACTGAGGTTGTAGAGACAGAAAAGGACCTCACTGCTCAGTACCTGGAAATTCTCAATCTAATGATATTTGCCACAGGTTCCAACATTAAGATAACATTTAAATGATCCCATGTACTCTGTGCTGTATGTTGTTCATAATGGCAAATTAGTGTGTTCACAAAACATGCAAAACATGATTTAATCTGATCTTCAAAAATTACTCTATGAATGAAGCTATGACTCTGTGTTTGGCACTTTTAGTACAAGTAATCTGAACAAGATGATACCCAAGACATTCAAGTCTATCACTACTTAAAGTTAAAAATTGGTGTATTTCAAACAGAAACAGTGTGGCTTCTGCTTTAAGCTTACCAAAACCATTTAATAATGAAGCACTTAAACAGAGTAAATAGGCTAGGTAAAGTTTAGCAATGGTAAAGCAGCCTCTACACAGTCTAAAGTTCATAGTGAGAGCTATCTCAGTCTATAGTTTTCTGTCATTAATGTTTTTCTGTCTCTATCCACTTCCAGTGTTATGCACGTTGAGCTCCCTGTCATAGCTGGCTTGTCCTTACCTTGAAGAAAACATAAAGTAGGCTGTATTCTGGAGAAACTCAGACAATCCACAAACACATGTACACCTACCATAAAAGTAAAAAAGTGAATTTCTGTGTGTAAGTGTGGGTGTGTTGCTGAGGTAGATTCACAAGGTCATGTTCATTATGCCAAGCTGCTAAAGAGGGAGCATTATCCTGAAAGGAGGCTGACCTCCACCCATAGTAAGAGCTGCCTACAGAAACACCACTGTATGGGAAAAGAAAGGGGGGGGGGGAATGAAACATAAAAAGCAGAAGAAAGAAACATTTTCTGCTGCATTGCTCACAATAAGGTCTCAGCTGTCTTTTGTTGATTTCCCTGTCCCTCCACTCTTGTGTTTTCAGCACTAATTTGATTTCTGGAAATCAGGGTTTTGTCTCGTTGAGTGACTGACAGTTGCCTTCGCCTTAATGAATGCTCCATTTAAAAAAAAAAAAAACAGATTCTGTGGATAATGCTCATCTCTTTCTTGCTCCCTCTCTTATATCAAGCTCCAATAATTAATTCACACACATATCTGCAACATTAGTTCCAGAGGAGATAATTAAGAAAATGATTTAGGTATTGTTCCCCAGCATCTATCGAGAGAACGCTGCTATCTGTTTTTAGAGAAGCTAGTAGTCGCCATTACCGTATCTTTAAAGGGCAGTGATTTTACATTTGGTAATTGCATGATGGATTTGAAGCAATGCTATTAATTGAGTGTTGTGAGTATGCATTTATCTCTTGTTTTATTCTCATCAAGTGTGTGTTGTTCATATGTGTAAGTCTGCACGAGAGAGATAGTGTGTATGTGAGTTTAAACAAATAAACTATCTCTGTCACATTCATTATCATCTTAAGTCATTTATTTTTTTCCACTATCTGACAGCAAACATTTGCACGTCGAGCTCTTTGTCACAGTTACACCATTCAGTTTGCAGTATTTGGCTGCTGCGCAGTGTTTTCATTGTGTCTCTATCTTGTTCATCATGCTAACGTCAACCGCTTACATGAAAGACGACTTTTTATCAATACAGTCGGGCACAGGGCCAGATATTAAATTAAATGGTTTGAGCGATCGGGAGCCTCCTGCTTCTTTTCGAAAAGTTTAAAACTTCTGGTTTTTAGAAGGTGTCTGCAAATTTCAACAGCAGCATTTGTTTGTCGTTCTCAAATTGTTGCACGTGTATAAATTCTGGTAGACGTTCACAAAAAATGCAACTGTGTCGCTCCGACTTTTGGAAAAGATCGAATTTAGAGTTTTGCTTTCCATCTTCACATCCCAATGCTGAAATATTTTCATAGTTTCAATTTCTGCCTTTTTTGTACAGTATAGAAAGGTATTTGATTTACAGTGTCATATCAGCAGCTTGCATGTGTGGCTTTAAGGTACTGGCCTAAATGTGTGAGTGAATGGATGAATGAAAAACAAGTTCCAATAAAAGCACTACATAAATGCCAACTTTTTATAATTTCCTTTTTTTATTTTTGTAACTTTTATTATTTAACTTGATCACTTTTGTGTGTATGTGTGTGCGTGCGGTGTGTAATTAAAATACAAAAGCTCATTTGAAGGCTCATTTGATGCCTTCAGTCTTTCTTAAAGAGCTGGAAGCATTAAAAGTTTGTTGAATATATGAATATGTCTGAAATTCAATATGGTTTTAGACCCAAAGGAATCAGGCACAGCACCTTGAAACACTTAGATGACTTTTAACTTGAAGAAAAGCTGGCACATTTCTATTCTGTTTCACTGTACACTACTTCAATTTTATAGCATTTTTTTAGACCTTGCATACAATATTGATACAGAAAGCATTCATATCTGGAGAGCTGAAAGCTTGATTCATGACACCTCGATTTAAACTGAGAACCCATTTCTTTTGTGATTTTGTTCAATCTGATGAGATATTCTGTTAATAACTTAATTAAGCTTCTAATTTTAATTAAGCATTTCCCTCATTAAATAAAATTCAATAGAAACATTCTGTGTTGCGCTGCAGTTTTGGTTTGCCACGCACTCTTCTATGTGAACGAAGGGAAGACATGTATCATATTTGCTGAAGGTCAGAGTTCATGTTTGTAAAGCACTAAATTACTTTGGTGTGCATGCTTGTCCTGCAGGTTTAAAGTGTGTGAATGTATGTCATTCACTTTTGTCCCACATGCTTACTGTACATATTAATGTATGAGCACTCATCCATGCATATATGTGTAAGAAAGCAGGTGTGTTACATTTAGTCCAAGGTGAATTCCTTCACTCTGATGTCAGTCAGCAACATGACTGACCAAACCCTGATAACTAATGGTCTGTCAGTCAAAGAGCCAAACCCCTCCCTCTTAGACAATAACCACCTCTTTTTTCAATGCCACTTGGACCCAGTTGCGTGTGTCTTCAAGCGCTGCACATGTGTGTATGTCAAGCAGTCATGCTCGCACAAACTACATTAGAGTATACACCCATGTTCTTGATTGCACGTCTAGTGCAAACTTCAGTCTCTCTTTTGTACAGCGGGTCAGGTGTGCAGGGCTGGTAGGATGGCTTACACTACAGGGTTTAAAAGTACCTTTCTGCTAACCCTTTTGCATGCAATAAAATGATTTGTCATTCAAAAAAAATCACACTCAAAAGACAGGTGTTTGCAAAGATTAGGTCATTAGAAACATCATGAAAACTATTCTAAAACTAAAACCTATAAACTAAAGTATACAGTAAATCTGCATTAAAGCCAAAATCAATGATTTGTTTGGTTAAAAAACTATTTTAAAATCGGCAGTTTTTGATTTTGTATTTGTGCCTTTGTGTCTGAGAAGTTACCCTAAAACCTACTGCAGGTGGAAAGGAAAAAAAAAAAAAACATAACCCTGTAACGCCAAGTGTATCATATTTAATACATGAGTTTTTGTGACTTTTTGAGACCTTTACATCATCAGTGTGATTTTTTTTTTCTGAAAAACCTGAGTAAATTGCACAATAAATTTTAAGCAATAAATTGCACAAAAATGTGGGATGTAGCAAAAAAGATATATTTTAAAAGTCATACATGCAAATTGATATTTAATTTCTTTTTTAAAAAAATTGTCATAAGGTTCAATAAACAGTCCTGTTTCAAAAAATTAGAATTTTCTGGCAATTATTTCATGTTTCAGGCTTTACAGGATTAAGGATCATAATTTGAAACTCTTGGCAAGTTAATATATTAATATACTATATCAGTCAACACAAGCATTAGAACAGGGGAACGGGATTTGTCAATTGAAACGAGTGTATGACAAAGCTACAATGGAACTGCCTAAACTGCCACATGCTCCCAGAAATGTTATTTTTGTAACCATTGCTAATGATGACATATCCTCCTCCTACTGGTTGGAAATTGGTCGGTAGTCTATCCTGTTCTGCTATGTAGCCAAGATGACAGCCACTGAAGGTGAGACGTGTACATCAATACACACCTAATATTTTTGACTGTTATGCACTACATCTAGCCGTACTTGTCAGTGTGAACGTACTAACACACTCAACATGGCAAATGTAAGCAGAGAAGGATACAATTTAATACACAGGATAGCTCTTCTTATGGGTCTGCCAATTCTCAACTTCTTGATACAAACTGAAATGTTGACCAGCTCAAATTAGTTTGGATTAGGCACGCTAAGGGATATTGAAATGCTTGGTTGTGTTCCAAGAAGCAGTTATGCTTATCAGAGTTTTATCTTTCCCAAGTGAAACCTGAAAGGCTCAAATTTGGAACATGAACTCAACTTTTTGCAAAGACCTTTTTGTTAGTTTTACTGAGTATGCTGGCTGAATGAATTGATCTAATACTACAATGCAGTGTTACTTCATTCAACAAAGGCACAGAATTTAGTGACATATAACTTTTAAGTTAACCTTAATGTTTGAGGAGCAGTTGTTTCGTCATAACAATGGGTTTGTTTCAGCTTTTAGGAGTATTGAGGTCCTCCCCCAGGACACTTCCTTTCCTGTATTTTGTTAATAATTATGCTGTAATATGTACCTTTTTACAACAATTTACACGAGACATGTCTATGTTAAGAAAAAGGACTCATCATGATTCAGCATATAGTGGAATATTTTGCAGTGAGGCTCTCTGGCATTCTGTATTGTATTTAAGTAATTTTTCTTGATTTTCTTATATCATACTTTCTCTGCTAAGTAAACACAGATCACATAATGTCACATAATCAACAGTTAATCATAAAAACCTTTATGATTTGAGCCACATTTACACAGTCTTTATCCTAATGACCTGGGCACAGTGTAAAAGTAATGCCCCTGCACACTAACTGAAGTTAGCCAACTGCAGCAAGTGAGCAGGTAAAAAAGGCAGATTTACTTTTGTTCTTCTAATGCAAGTTAGGACATAATTGGATGCTTTATAATTGTAATGTACAGTAATGCTTTACATAGCTGCATTAAAGAAAAATGTGATTACTGTACATGCAACACTAGCCACATTACCGATCCTAAAAGTTGACTTTCATTTTTGTGAAGTAAATTACATCGCAGGCAGTCAAATCTGGTAAGTAATCCAGGTGGTGAGTGTGTTTTCAGTGCAGGACAGGTACCACTGCTTTGATTGTTCTCCCTCAAATTCCTCAGGACATCACACTATCCATTGACAATCTGACCCTGGGGGATGACTTTATGTGAAACCACACATAGTTCAAGTGGTCAGAAGGGGACTTCCTTGGAGCAATCTAAAAATAGCAGCTGCTCTGGACAGGCCTGAGAAGATGACCTTGAATTTAACATTGACGAATTTTAATCAGGTAAGTTTTTTTATTTATATGGATTTGTTCACAGAACTTATATTTTTTTATTTGGAATTTATTTTCTAATTCATATAATTTTATTTTAAATTCTGTTCTCAAAGATACATAAACACCACTCACATAATCTCTTTGCTTGCAGTTCCAGGTGAAACTGGTTGGTCATTTAAGATCCAGGTGCTGCAGAGGGGAAGGCAATAAGGGCCGTTTTTTTTCCCTCATACATGCCAGTAAACCAATTAATTAACTACTTCTGTGTTTTCACTTCTAACACCTTATCATGTTTTTACATAGCACCCTTTGATATCCTGCCCACAATCTGTAAAAAGAAGTTGCAATTGTCTGACTGTTTCTTTTGAAGTAAGCACTGTGGTTCAAGTTAATCCCCTTACTTTGATCTGATGACAACAAATATATTATGGATGGGACTGATTTAAAGTTAACTGCATAATTGTGGCTGTTGCACATTAAGAGGCTACTTCTTTCTTGTTAACTGGCCTCAGCAGCAAGTTGATTCAGAACCAAAGACTTTGTCAAAGCACTTCTACAATAGATAAGGCTGACTGAATGCAGACTGGCTTAGTGCCAATATAGCTGGCAGGAGACTTCCAGCCACAGGGCAGAATTACCGGCAACTAAGTCACGGCAGTGTCAGTTTCTAAACCTGCCCACTTACTAACTGCCAAAAGGGATGAGCAACAAGCAGCAGGTGTGTTAAAAATGGGACTTGATTAGCTGTACTTTGCATCCAGCTGTCAGGTGTATTTTTCAAACTTTCACAATGCCACAAATATGTTAAATTATTGTCTTTTCATCAGTGAAACTAAAACAAACATACAAAGCTTTGTTCAGAGTTTCATCTCAGTTGGAGTAAAGCCACGGAAAAATCTTTATCAAAAATAATTAAACCCACCAAACAATCAATAAATAGAAATTAATAGCAGGAAAAAAGGAAGATAGGATATAAACGGTAATGTCTTTAGTCCAATTAAAGAAGGAGAATTGGAGAAAAAAAACTCAAAATCAATGGAAACCTACTCAGTTGTCCCCTTTGAGGAAAGAGTGATTCGACATGATCACCTTCATCTCGCAATGAATCATTTCTATTTAGACAGGAGGGGTCTCTTTCAGGATGTCCTCACTCTTATGACACAAAGGGAAATCGAATGGATTGAGGATGAAAACAATGTGAGTCATATGTTATAGCCTTCACAGCTCTCCAGATCTCAGCCTAAATGAACATCAGTGGGTAACTCTGGACTTGTTAGATGGCACTCTTGACCACCATCATTAAAATGGCAAATTGTAGAACAATGGTGTTCATCCCTCCAGTAGAGTTCAGACTTAAACAGTAAATGCAAAGACCCATTGCAGGTGTTTTGGTGGCATTTGGTGGCCCTGCATTAGCTTTTCAAGCTCATTGCCCTATTACTTATTTGTGTTGTACATGAGTGAAAATGTCACACTGTCATTCACAAAAACTCCTGTACTGTTCCAAAGACCAGCACAATAATTTCACCCAGATAGGCTTCATCCTGCAGCTAGAGCTGTGGCCTCTCTCCTTCCACTTCCAGACTGTTTTTCTCCCTGCATGCCCCACGTTAAGATATTACATCTCAAAGGGGTTTATCAAGATACAATAAATTTCACACATGCCTTGCAAATAGTGACTGATAATGTGAGTTTCTTACCATTAATAAAGTAAAGCTTTGTGTTATACGTGACTGACTGTTGTGTCAAAAATTGTCGGTGAAGATCAAATTTACTCTCTAAACTAAACTCTCAAACTATTACTAATCATGAATGTAAATATATACCATCTCATCTTGTTTTAGCCTTGTTAAAATGTAAGTACACATGTTAGATTTAGTGCCAATTTTTTTCTTGTAGTTTTGACAATGTCATCAAGTAGACCTATCTATATTTTTCGAGGTATTATTGAAGCTTGAAATCATAGTTTAATGACATAAAACATAAAGCTGTTTTTTTTGGAAATGGTCTCAACAGCAAAATAAATGTTTTTTTTGTAGATTTTCAGATGTTTTATTTTAATGAAAGTAAATTATCTACTCATTTTACCTATCAGGACAGAAACTGGATACTACTCACATGATTACGTCACTGAGTAACTTACACTGGGCTGAAAATGATGATGTATTTATGGCTTTACTCACCAAAATATAATAATCAAATTACAATCCCTAGATTGTTAGAGTCACGTCTAAGTTTTGTTAGTGTGAACAAGTCAAATATGGGTTGCATTTGTTTGAACTCTGGCTATGGGACCATAATGTCAGATTGTCAGATTGGACTTTTTGTTAATGCAGAAAGTTTGCAAACTCTATGCCAGTTTCTTTCATTACTTATGCATGTCAATATGTAACAGACTAGCATAATGTCATGATACTTAAATATGTGGTTTTGGCAGATTGGATACACACACAAAAAACCCCACAAAAACAAAGCATAATTGCATCAAAAACAGTTCAAAATAATCTAAAGTTCAGTTTCTGAAGGTACCTTGGAAAGTGGTTTGTGAAGCAGCCTAACCAGACATTGTAATGCATCTGATAGAAACAAGTAGAAACAATCTCCCCTTTTTATGCAAAGTATGCCTGCCAGGTCTGGAAAAAAAAAAAAAAAAAACAGGCTGTCAGTCACATCAGAAAAAAATTTGTATCCCGCAAGTGTTAAAAAATAACCACAAGGGATTAATAATAAAAACAAATCATTACCAATCATGGCCACCATTAACTAACAGCCATAAAAGTTTATGTAGAGCTGTGTTACATTTTAAACCTCAATCTCATATTAGTTTTGCTTCTTTATAACACATTTTGAATACAATATAACTTCATAATCAGTTATGTTAAGGAAAAGAATGGAGTAGTGGTGGGACAACCCCAGCGATAAAAGAAAATTACATTTAACAATAATGTCATTCCCTTTCTGACATAAACTTTCTAATCTCAGTCCAACTTCTGAGAACACAATATGTCAAACAGTAAATCAAAGCTTGTAAGACTGAAAAGATGTACACAAGTTCATTGTGTAACATAAATGGATTTTCTGGCACTTGGCCTGTACTCCATGTACTCTCACTCTTTTATCTCTTCCATTTTGTCAATCTTAGAAGGGGTGTGTGTGATTTATAGGTCATCCTGTCACACCTGCGTGGATTACCTTCTGCATGCAATACATTTCTTATACACTTCTCTTGGCTTGTGGCCACCTCCAGGTGAGGGAAATTTCACTCCGCACGCGGTGTATGTGTGTGTGTGTGTGTGTGTGTGTGTGTGTGTGTGTGTGTGTGTGTGTGTTTTTGTGTGTGTATCTAAAAAGGGCACCTGGGCTGTGTTTGCTTTGCATTTTGTTTAATGTTCTCTAGTTTTTGCCTATATGTTTTAAATATTATATTTAAAACACACACACACACACACACGAGTGTTATACTCTTTATTACTTTATTATTGTTGTTTCTTAGAATGCACACCATAACAATGATAAACAGTAACATTATCTGTTCAGCCTGTGCCTGCTCAGCTAACTTACCAATAGAGACGCACCAATTGCAGTTTTCTTGGCCAATACCGATTTCTGCCGATTCCAGTTTTCTTTCTAAGAACTACCTTTACCTGAAATATTTTACCTTACCAAACAAAAGCAGGTGCAATATATTTAGACAACGAAACAAATGTCAGGTACTTACATCATTTTCCAGTATGTTGTCTTAATAATTTTCCTCATACCTGCTTTGATACTTTGCTCACACTGAGGCTGCTGGCTTATGGTTGGCTCTGAGTTCTGGCTAGCTTTAGCCACTTTTCATATGTTCTTCTTCAAACTGGGCATTTTCAGCTGGGTTGATGGTGATTTAAGTATCTCTAAAGTTTTTTTTGTTATGAATGTTTTCATGGTGGTTCCCCCATGGTTTACTAATTTTGTGTTTTCCTCACTTACAGTGAAGGACTTAAAAATGGCCACAGCTACACACTAACGGCACATAGTGTGTGGCTATGAGCGTGCAAGGGACCACTGTGTGTATGTTATGCAAGCATGAAAAGAACCAACTTGTAATCGGACATATGTCAGGCTGACTGGCCGGTCACTGGTTGGGGCCAAGAACACTGAAAATTGTCTCCTCCTGGGCCCTGGCTGGTCGATCCACTTACCAACGTTTGATTTGAACTTTAAATGTAAAGTTCATTACAGTACAATTAGACAAAGTACAGCTTGTTTGGAAGGGTTGCCAGGAGAAAGCCTTTTCTCTCTAAAAAGAACATGGCAGCACTGCTTAGATTTATAAACTTGCGTCTGAACAAACCACAAGATTTCTGGAACAAAGTCTTTTTGACAGACAAGACCAAAATGGAGATGTTTGGCCATAGTGCACAGCGTATATTTGATGAAAACCAAACACAGCAAATCAGCACAAACACCAAATACCAACTGTCAAACACCGTGGTGGAGGGGTGATGATTTGGGCTTATTTTGCAACAACAGGACTTGGACCTCTTGAAGTCACTGAATTGACCATGAAGTCCTCTGTATACCAGAGTATTCTAGAGGCAGATGTGAGGCCAAGTGTCTGACAGTTAAAGCTTGAACAAAACTGGGTCATACAATAGAGCAATGATCCCAAGCAGAGCAGCAAATCTACAACAGAATGGCTGAAAAGGAAAAGAATCAAGGTTTTGCAATGGCCCAAAGTCCAGACCTCAACCTGATTGAAATGCTGTGGCAGGACATTAAGAGAACTGTGCATAAATGAATGCCTCAATGAACTGAAGCAATGTTGTAGAGGAGTGAGTCAAAATTCCTCACAAAATATAAATCAATTTTTGCATTATTGCTATCTGACGAATGCAAATCAAAAATCCAATTTCTTGTCTGGTTTGGTCTCCACAAACGTCTCTAGCTGCTGAGCTGTTTAGTTGACAGTGTTTCTGTTCAGTTTATGAGCTGGTCAGCTTACTGTCTGTCTAATAATAATTAGTGTACAGTGGCTTATTCAGAACTTTCCTACTTCAAAAAATAATGATTCAAAAGTAAAACAAGCTTGTTCCGATTCATATGGTGTTAAACACTGCCGCTGACACAGTGATATCCTTTGGCATCAGCACTGTGACGCACCAGGTAACAGAAATGGTGAAATGGGTCTCACTAGCAATTGAGGCTTCTTGAGGACCTCTTAGGATCTCATTCATTTTCAAGTGTAGACTAATGTTGTGAAGTGGCATATTTAACCATGGGCAAGTAGTTTTGTTACACAAAGCATCAAGTCAATGGAAAGGTAAAAAGTGTGTGTGTAAAATTTACACTAAAGACAAAACTTCCCAAAGGGACACACACCATGGTGCCACACCTTCTACACCTAACACATGCTCTCAGCTGGTACATTGTGACACTGATGCTAAAGGACACCTTGTTCTTATTTCTGTGACGCCAGTGACATAACTTAGCGATGTAACAGTATTTGACACATTGATAAAATATCAAAGATGTGCAAAGCACTCAAAAAATGACTTTAAAAAAGCTTAAATGCTCTGTGGAGCCTAGAAAAACTTATTTGGGGAATCATTCTATGCAGTCTGTCACTGAATCTTTCAGAAATATAAAAATATCCACAGATGCAGCAGAAGAAACATATAATAATCTGATAAATGTATCAAATTTGTTTTAGAATATTTCAATGCTCAGAATTTGCATTATCAGACATGATTTTGGCCTCATTCAACATTCTCTCAGGTATTTTGAGAAAATCTGTGTGATAAGAGGGTGAATTACTCAAGTCAATACCAGAGTCTGGTTGAACATATTAAGAAATGTCTGAAGCTCACATCTAGAAAAGTTTACACTAGTTACAGTTTTATTTTTGTTCCTGAAAAGCATCTGATGCACATGCTCTGACGTCAGATGCACACCAGCATCAGACAGGGAGTCATAAATAAAAAGAATGCTCTATGTACATATTATATACATGTAAGTCGACAACTTTTCACAGAAAAACCCTTTAGATTGAGGCTTTTCAGAAAGTGACATAACATTATACAGTAGATGTTTGTTTTAGATATCTCTGCAGACTGTGTTCAAACGTCCTTTTCTCTTTGCATATTTACCTAGACAATATATGGATCCTCTTGCAGAAGCATGACTTTACTAGAAAGCTCACGATAAAGGATCAACAATAGGTTGGATTTCATTTACACTTCGTCTTTTCAACCTTCTCTTTACACTTTACATATAATTGTTGCAGCAGATTTCACTGTCGTGTTCATTCCCTCGGTCCGTTTTTAAATATATACATATTCTCAGGGCCTACAGTGGAGACAAAAATAAAATGTCTCATGTACAGTGGATAAATTGCCGTACCTCACATTTTCCTTGAAAGTTGCTTGGCATGCTGAAAATCTCCCTGTTGTGGCTCAAATTGCAGAGGTAGCCTGAAAGAATATAGAAATAAATGTAAATCTCTCTGTCTCTCCCTGCCTGAGGACATTCTATCTGTCCTTTGATTCCAGGGTTAGACGGTTGCATTTCAACGCGGCAGCTAAAATTGCAGCGGTTGACTAAATATGGATGTGCAGCCGCAACATTAAAGAGGGAGACATAATTGAAGAACATAACTACAGGACATCCCAGAATAAGGTGGGGTGATGGTTGTCGCGGTGACGAATCGGTCACAAGATGGGGTTGTGGGAGGGGGGCTGTACACCCCCCCCCCCCCCCCCCCCCCCCC
>VUQS01074704.1:14903-30470 GCA_015108495.1 Heterochromis multidens | reverse complement strand
TAAAACCTTCCTTTTTCATAAAGCTTATAGTTAGGGCTGGATCAGGTGACCCTGAATCCTCCTTTAGTTACGCTGCAATAGGCTTAGGCTGCTGGGGGCTTCCCATGATACACTGAGCGTTTCTTCTTCACTCACCTCTTTTTACTCTGTGTGTTTATACACCACTCTGCATTTAATTGTTTTTATTAATCTCTGGCTCTCTTCCACAGTGTGTCTTTTGTCCTGTTTCCCTCCCCTCACCCCCAACCGGTCACGGCAGATGGCTGCCCCTCCCTGAGCCTGGTTCTTCCTGTTAAAAGGAAGTTCTTCTTTCCCACTATCACCAAGTGCTTGATCATAGGGGGTCATCTGATTGTTGGGGTTTTCCCTGTATTATTGTACGGTTTTTACATTACAATATAAAGCGCCTTGAGTCCACTGTTGTTTTTATTTGGCGCTATAGAAATAAAATTGAATTGAATGCCTTAAATGTGCTTTATTGTCATTACTGTTTGCTGTCCTATGATATACTCTAAGTGGGATGATAATCTACCTGAACATCATGCTGTATCCAAAAAAACCTGAATAGTGAAGTCTAAATTTGTCAGAAAAGTGGTTTGTGAAGTCAGAAATCAAACAAGTATTTGTGGTTAGCATCATTGCCGCACAGCAAGAAGGTTCCTGGTTCAAACCCCGAATGAGGCCTTTCTGTGTGGAATTTGCCCTGTGCCTCTGGGTGCTCTGGCTAACCCCCACAGTCCAAAGACATGCATGGAAGGTTAATTGGTGATTCTAAGTTGGCCATGGATTACAGGTAGATAAAGTATATAGAATTAATCGTTGTATGAGCGGATGCTTAAATGAGGCTTGTAGTTTAAAGTGCTTTGAGTGGTCAGTAAGACTAGAAAAGTGCTTTTTAAATGCCAGTCGATTTCTATCATAAACTTTTATACAGTTGGATTTCTTTGTGTCAGATGAGTTGCCCCTTGCTGGCCATTACAACGAATGCAAATTTCACCCACTTGGCTTCTCTTTTTTTAGACCCAGAGGCTACAGCTTTCACTCATACACAGTCTATATCATAAATTTGCCCTGTCTCTGCTTATATTAATGTTGCATGTTCTTTATAAAAGTTAGACATCAACAATACTGTTTTCTAATTGGTGACCATTATTCATTGTTTGACTATGCCATTTTGATTTGTGAAAGCTCTATTATTATATTAAATTGTCTAAAGGGCAAACAAATTGATCAGTAGTGGTACTAGCTTTATTTAACTTATTTATTAACTTCTTTCAGCACCAAATGCTAACAGAAAACTAAAAAAAAAGTTAAAATAGCATGATTGTTAGAGCAACCTGAGCTAATTCACAAAAACTAAACTAAACTAAATCATAATGACAGACCATCTACTCCTCAATTTTTTTTTCCTTCAGTGCACTTTCACTTTCATAATCAACATGATCCATCATTCACAAACTATATTTTGTTTTGTTTTTTTGAAAACTAGTCATCCAGTATGCTGTTTGTACTTGTTTAACTAGATACTTGAAAGTCATAACAATAACAAACTTGTCATTGTCTTCCAGACAACAAACACATGGTAGTTCTCCTGGAAGCAGATTCTCGGCTCTCGTGTTCATGTCGTGGACTTTCTTTAGTAAAAGAAAAGCTGTTATCGGGCACAGAGATTTTAGGAAAAGGCTAAGCAGAATCAACATTTTGAGGATTTCTCCTAAAAACGGTCTCTCTGTCTCTCAACACCCAATCCCCCCTACCCAACCAGGTAAGTAAATGTGAGCCACACCTTAGATCAACCTCCTAATGCCTCTCACTCTCTCTGTCTGCTCTGCAAACTGTTTCCCTGCTGCAAGAACCAACCTGCCCCTCACACTTTGTTTTTCTCAGTCTGTGTGTTTGTGTGAGAAAGCATTGCTGGGGTAGGGCGTTGCTCTGGCTAGTTTACTCTCACAGAGCAAACAAATCTCTGATGTGTTTTTTTTAACCCTGATAGCAGCGGCTGACACATGTCAACAACCAGGTGAAAAATATTTCTTCCTTCCTTTTTCTTTTCTTTTTATCCATACTTGTATTCTTCCTTTGACCTGTCTTTGTCATTCATTAAGATCTTTGATTTTCAACCTTCTTTTGTCTGCATTCAAATCGTCCAGTTCCTCCCTCAACTCTATTTTTCTCTGTCTTTATGCCGACTGCGATCCTCCCTTCTCTTTCTTCCTTTCTTTTAGCAGACAGAGAAAGCTGTAACCACAGAGAGGTTGTATTTAAAGGAAGTGACTGAGCCCAGCTTTACACAACTGTTTAGTGATCTCTGTTGCCAATTTGTATCTGTAAGTCTTTGAGGATCCTGTTTGTGTGTTTGTTTGAGCCTGGCCAGGTGTGCTGGATATGAGCCAAAGGAGATTAAAACCTCGAATCCCATTTCCTATTATACATATTACTGTTACAATAGTCTGCTTTGATGTTTTTTTTTTTTTTACTTGAAATCAAAGTTTAGTTTGCATAGTCATCGAGGTGCTACAAGTTTCGTGGCCCTAGGGTTAGTGAAAATCTTTCAAAACAATGGCGTTACATTTAGTGATGCTATGTTACATAAAAAGCAAGATAACTGTGAGCATTGTGGGATTAAAATGCAAAGAACAGAAGTCAGCTGAACTCAACTGTCTCCATGTTCAATAAATCTGATGATCTTTTTTTTCAAAGTCAGTGACTGAGGTCTTGAAATGCAGAACACTAGTAAAAAGCATCCATCACAGAGGCATTTACAATAATATAAAACAGAGAAAGTGTACATTTTCAAATTGGAGAAATTGAAACTGGAGATATAAATTACTTTTTAATGAAAAAATATTAATAATAATAATAATTAGCTTGATTTTGATTTAAAGTGAGACAAACTGCAGGAAAACACTTTTATTTTTGTTTTTCATGCACTCCATTTTGATATTTTGGCTTATTTGCTTCCATAGGAGACAAGGTTCAAATTAAAGATTTAGGTACTGCATTTTATCTTCTTACATTTTTGATGTTATGTTATATTTAAACATAAACTTATATAAAAATTCCTAAACTGAAAAATTATTTAAATGTAAGTAATTAACGAGGGAAGTTTTGTGGTATTCACATTTTTACTTTGAAATACCAGTTTCACTAGTTTAAAAAATCATGCAGAATATTAATAGAATAATACATAGTTTTATAGTTTACAGTTTTAATCATACCAAATCAAATTTTCCACTTTTTCTTCTTCTGCAGGATTTTCACAGATGGGTTTGTTTAGAAAAGAAAGATTTTCAAACTCCCCTACGTTAAACCCTTTGGCTCTAATAGTTAGGAAAATGAAACAAGAACTTTATTCAATGTCCACATTTCTGTTCTAGAAAAGCATGCAAATGGGAACATATTTAGATAAATAATGCCTCGTTTGCACATTTAAAATAACATAACAAAATGTAAAAGTAACATAACAGTTCATATATCTTGAAATTCAAAAAAAAGAAAGAAAAAAAGAAAAAATTTGTCCTTATGTAAGTGCATAACTGGGTATGTTTCCTGGTGATATTTATTAAAGTTTATCCAGTTTTCTCCTCTAGTGACTTCCCTGTATTTCCAAAGTTCAGTTTGTACCATTTCTGGTAGTTGAATAAACAGCAGAGATGTAATGAATAGAAAAGAAATATATCATAACAGCATGGTAATAAACACTTTTTTAGTTTTTAAACTCCATCTCGAATTCTGTAAAACCAGTAGACATTTGATCATAAGATAACCAATAAGTGAATTAAGTTTTTTTTGTCTTAAGTCAGAGAGTAGAATTGTTTTAGACTATTTTAAAATCCCAGGGCCATCTTTTGAAAAGATGAAAGCTGTTGAAAATAGGTAACACCATAATCATGTTTACATTTTTTAACTGCAGAGGTTTTAACCGAAATACAAATGTAGAAATCTTTTCCCCCCTAACAAAGTGGCTGTTTCCCTGTAACCACCTCCCCACTCTTAATGCTCGCTGAAACCCTAAATAGTGGTATGTTAAAACCTTGTTTAAATGTTATGCGTTCTGAATCATACCCTCACTTCTACACACATTCATGCGCACACAGATTGTGATTGTGTTTTGACTGGTATGTCAGAGTTAAGAGATCAGCGCAGACCACCCTAGAAGCAAGCAAAGGAAAGTAAAGGTTTTAAAATATGTAGGTTAAAGAGCACATTTCATTGTTGCATTTTAGTACAAAACTTTTTATATGCAGTCTTAAAAGGTATGGAAATATGAATACTTTTTATATAGACACCGAGGGACCAAAATACTTGAGCGACAATGCAAAAAAGTAACCACTGGAAAATGTCAAGAAAGCCAAGGTCTTCCTCTCTGCGACAAAACTTGAAAAAGCATTTTCTTTCTGAAGCTCAGCTCAGTGATAAATGCACCTGTGTTATTAAAATGTGGGTATTAGTGGGTAGGATGGGGTGAGAAGTACAGAAAAGCAGCAATGAAAGGATGAGTGTTCCTTGACCTTTTTACCCTGCAGCAGAAAAGATGAATCAAATAGTTTTTTAAAACTTTTTAAGCATTGTTCTCAGGCTTTAACTTCAGCCGTGAACACCAGCCGCTACATTTAAAACATAATCTGTGATCCAGACCTTTCAAAGAAAAAAACACTGACTCTGAAAATGAGGCATCTTCTTTGTTAAGGTGATTAAGACATGCAAAACATACAGTACAAATAGAAAAATAAAGAATGTGTGAAAAGCATTTTAAAGACAAGTTAAAGAAGTTTACTTTCATAACCCTGTTCCCTAATTGGTAAACAGTATATATATGTGATATAAGAATATTTATAAAAGTGTTTTGTTTTTCTCCATGTGCTAAACCTCTGTCTTTGTACCTGTTTCCTTCTGTTTAGTCTCAAGGTCGAGCCACCCTCACTTTGGACAAATGCCTTCTGAAAAACTTCCGCCCCTCCTCAAACCCACTTCTATCACTGGCCCAGACAATACATGCTCACAAAGGGCTTGAAAAGGACGGGGCTGCACACAACCATGGGCACTAACATGCATATGCATAGACATACCAGGGCATGTGTGTATAGCTTGCAGTGAATCTGAGTTAAAATGTGCAAATGCTTTTTCATGTTTCTTTTTTAGGTAAAAATACGTGTGCCAAATCATAGTCCCTTCCCTCCATTTTGGCATTGTTTCATGAGATAAGGATCAGAATTAAGGCCCCCACAGCACTGCACCTAATAATCAGGTGGGACTATTTTGTCTTTAACCTCTAACCCTCAGATCTTGACATGACCCTGATAGCTGCTTCCCAAGAGTTAAAACTAAAGCTGAAAGGGAGTTTTGGCATGACTTCAAAACTATGGAATAAAATATCCATATTGCAACAATTTGATCTTTTTCAACATTATATTACCATTTTTAAAAATTATTATTATTGTTATTATATGAAGCTACAGTATTATATTACTGCAGTGTACACAAGCTGTATAAATATGTTAATAAACAAGGATTAACAATAAGTGCATGGACAGACAACCCAGACTCTGTAAGTTTGCAAACTATTAATACATTACTAATGTAATAATAACTTGAATTGTCACCCTTCTGGATTTTCACGAGTGCTAATCACTCAAGTTGTGGTTGAACTTTGACCTTTTATCACTTCATCATTTTATCTTACTGGATATTAGTGTACAATTTTGACATAGTTAGCATATGATTTAGTTAGCTAGTAGATTCAAACTCAGGACCTTCTTGAGACGATGGTGCTAACCACCACACCACCATGCCACCATCCAACTTAACGTCTGTGTCAAATTTGAACAACAACAAAAAAGTCTTGGTTAAGAAATGGGAAAAAAATCTTAATACACAAGGCTTTCTGCCATTATCATGAGCACAACGGCATAAAAGTCTCCTTGTGATGTTTTTTTTTTTAGCATCAAGTGGATTTTAATGCTCACTATTGAGAATTTGGAAATGAAGAAAGTGAATGAAAAAAGTAACCATTATTTTCTTCATGCCTGTGTTTGAGTAAATGAATTTGGCTACTTTTGTTCATACAGACACACACACACACACACACACACACACACACACATATGCCTGGAATGTGTTTACCTGGCTTTACAACACAACTTAATGTCCAAAGTAAACATGACGGATCCCTCCCACAACCATCTTCGACTAGTTTCTATTCACACAAACTTACAAACCAGACACTCTGGAATGAACCCTTGTTGACAGCGAAAGCTTTACTCTGACATCGATCTTGATGGACAGCTCTCACCTGATCTCTGATCAGATGTGTCAAACCTACTCATGTACATTTATGAGTTAGTCCAAAGGATTCAAGAATCCTACCAAATTGTTATCATTGTGGAGTGACAATAATATTTAAACTTTACAACGTGAGAGCTAGGTAAGCCAGGTTGTCTTAGAGCCAGGTTTTTCAGAAAATGAATGTGATAAATTAAAGTAAAAACCAAAAGTGTCACAATACAGTGGTGGATGACAACGTGGCAGCAGCTTCAGTGGACGCCATTACATATTCGTCAAGTTTCTGGAACAGCATTCTTCTAAAAGACATTCCCTCATCTGCTGTGTTGATGGTGGGGCAAGGATTCATGTCACATCTTTCTTTATCATGTTGGATGTTGACATGGGTGTAATGAGGTAAACGTACATCAAAGCAATCCCTGTGAAAGAAAAGCTCATGCTCAGATTGCTCTGAATACTGTATTTTCACTTTTCTCTACTTATGTGCCAAGATGATCTTTCATGATTTCCTTATATGATCATTTGCTGAATCCACAATGGACTGCAGAGGGTACAGCTAACAAGCATTGAGTGCTGTCTCCTAGAAGGCTTCCAGCAGTTGGCCAATCAGTAACCTAAACTACCCAACCATACTGGAGAGAAGTAAGAAATGAAAGTTCAACATCACTCAGTCTACCACAAGGCTAGTAAACAAAATAATGAATGCAGAAACATCTGCTGTGTAGCCAGTCTTATCAGTGCCACTACTGTGGAATGTTTTTGATTTCCTGAGCTGCTACAAATTCTTAAGTTAAAATGAATGCGCTGTGGCAGAATAGATCAACTTAAGCAGAAACATTGCAGACATTATAGTGGTAAATCTTTTGTTGCACATATCAAAAGTTTCATATGTAGTTTCAAATTTAAACCTCACTGTTCTCACTCAATGCCAGTGTTGCCTCACAGCAAGAAGGTCCTGGGTTTAAATTTGTTGGTCGGCTGGGGCCTGTGCATGCTCTCCTTGTTCTCTCTGGGTCCTCCAGCTTCTTCCCACAGTCCAAAGACATGCCTGTTAATTGGCAGTAGGAGTGTTTGTTAGCATGACTGGTTGTCTGTCTCTCTATAGTAGTCCTGGGATCAGGGTGTACCCTGCCTCTCGCCCTGTGACTGCTGGGATAGGTGCTGGTGGCAGCTAGCAAGTGCAGCGATATTTAATCATTTAGTAAAACAATTACCCAGGGCGATTACCGGTTAAGAGGTTTCTTTGAGTTATGTGTAATTTACATGGCATAATTTTAATATCATTGTATTAAATTAGTGGATACCCAAGCTAATAGCGTGAATTTCTTTGTACAGAATTTAGTCTTTGTCATTGTAATGACCTTGAGGTGACTGTTGTTGTTATTTGGTGCTATATAAATAAAATTGAATTGAATAATGTTACACAGTCTTTCACAAGCTCTTTGTGTTCTCTTGTAACCAGCAGTACAAGTTGCGTGCTTTTTATGTAGGAAATGTTTGTGGGAGTTATTACTGTTCAAACTGCAATTATGCAAACCGCAAAACCTGAAGGTGAACAAAGTTAGTGGGAATATTGCTCATTAAAAAATGATTAAAGGGTAACATTGAGAAAATAACCATTTCACACATTACTGTACCTTATCATTGCACCCCTGTCCCTTAATTACTCCTTACTGAAACGTGTTCTAGGTTTACATGTACTGCTTTTCACATGCTCAACTTTGGATCTTAGATCTGTTTGTCAGGGTGCCAACTATAGCTTCCTGTTTTGCCTAAGAGTGACTTGAAGTGGTTTGTCAGCTTTGATGAACCCATTTTGATGTCACCGTTGAACCTCAGGAAACTGTCAAACTCAGGGCGGGTCAGGATTGGGCGTAGTGAAACAGGATTAAAGTCTAATATTAGGCTGAGGGCAAAGGGCAGTTCCACGTAAGTCTGAAGCTTCTCAAAAACAATTATCATTTCCTGTCTGGGTTCACTGTAATATCATTTTGGATGAGTTGTCTTGAATGGAATGCACAGTTAGCATAAAGTTTTAATGCCAGATTTGAATGGAATGCACTGCTAACTGAAAGGATTAATAAAAGCTTTGACTTGAATGGTTGGATGACTTAGAAGAGAGGAAGAGAGTGGCTTGTCTAGAAGATTCCTTCGAGGCTAAGCAGTGCTCACACACGGAATGCTCAAACGTATGTAAGTGCATACACCCAAGCTCCCCATCTCTACCTCTCTCTCTCTCTCTCTCTCTCACACACACACACACATATACACACAACCCGGACTTCCTCCTGTTGTTGTGTGTGTTTTGTCAGTCTAATCTCTGGTCTAATCCTCACACTACTGCCAGACAGACAGGCCCACCCAGGTGAATGAGTCTGAACTTAAGTATGAGTGTGTGTGAGTGTGGCTGTGTGTGTGAAAAGTGCACAGCTGGTGGATGTCTCAGGTCATGTGATTTACATGACACTTAACCAGGATGCTTGTGACATGGGAACACACACAAACACAAACAACTCTGGCTATGTTCACGTTACAGGCCACGTTACATTCACGTTCTGATGTTGAAGTCAGGTTCAAGTTTAGCCTGACTTCACATTCGTGTTTCTAAACTACATGTATGCAGCTCCCACGTGAACGTTGTTCGTATGCAGATTTAAGTGGAATGTAAACCACAAAGGTGTAAAAACCTATAGACAGTAATGTAATTTTTGCATCAGTCAAGACAAAGCATGACACAGAGTAGCTAGCATACACTCACCAGCCACTGTGTTAGGTACATTTTAAAGTACCAGGTTGGACCCCCTTTTGCATTCAGAACTGCCTTAATTCTTAATAGCATAGATTCAAAATAGTGCTGGAAACATTCCTCAGAGATTTTGGTCCATATTTGACATGATAGCATCATCAGTTGCTGCTGATTTGTCGGCATCCATGATGTGAATCATAGCACAAACGTGCTCTGTTGGGGTTGAGATCTGGTAACTGTTTGAGTACAGTGAACTTCTCATGTTCCATAAACCAGTTTGAGATGATTTGAGCTTTGTGACATGGCGCGTTATCCTGCTGCAAGCAGACATCAGAAGATGGATATACTGTGATCATAAAGGGGTCGACATGGTCAGCAACAATACTCAGTTAGGCTGTGGTGTTTAAATGATGCTCAGTTTATACTAAGGGGCCCAAAGTGTGCCAAGAAAATATCTCCCACACCGTTACACCACCAGCAGCAGCCTGAACCATTGATACCAGGCAGGAAGGATCCATACTTTCATGCTTTTTTTTTTTTTTTTTTACACCAAATAAAACCATCCAAATGAATCGAGACTCATTAGACCAGCCAACTTAGCTAACAGGAGTAGCACCTGGTGTAGTCTTCTGCTGCTGAAGCCCATCTGCTTCAAGGTTCAACATGTTGGGTATTCAGAGATGTTCTTCTGCATACTTTGGTGGTAACAAGTGGTTATTTGACTTACTGTTGCCTTCCTATCAGCTGGAAGCAGTCTGGCCATTCTTCTCTGATCTCTGGCATCAACAAGGCCGCTGCTGCTCACTGGATATTTTCTCTTTTTCAGGCCATTCTCTGTAAATGTGGGAAAATCCCAGTAGATCAGCAGTTTCTGAAATACACAGAACAGCCCATCAAAAACTGTTCAAAGTCACCATTCTGATACTCACTTTGAACTTCAGCAGTTCATCTTGACCATGTCTACATGTCTAAATGCACTGAGTTGCTGCCATGTGATTGGCTGATTAACAAGCAGCTGTGGCTGGTGAGTGTACATGTTCAGGATAAGTAGAAGTTTTGGCTTGACTAGAGTAAACAAAGACGCTTCGAATTGGGTTTGTTCTGAGAAAAAGTTTGATCTTTGTCACTTCAGGTTTCAACATAATCAGTAGCCCAATGGTAATGAGATGAGGCTATCAAAAGAAACTGTGGTTTCCTTTGGTTGGAGAAAGGTGGTGATTGTGGTATGCAGAGGTCAAAAATCGATGTGTGCATACTGTAAAATGCATTTAGGAGCATCTGTGACAATTACATCTATTAAAAAATTCAGCTTAGGCAGTCTCATGAGCCAGAATCAGCTAAACTGATTTTGGACTCAAAATACACAACCCAACAACCGACAGAGTGCTGTTCAACAAGTTTATTTACAAAGTTCGCTAATAGCAACAAACACTTGAGGCTGGAGAATCACTGGGGTTTGTGAGACTCAGTTCAGGTGGCTGTTGGTGGGGAGAGTGGTAAGTTGGAACCAGAGCAGAGATGAGGTATGGATAACTCAATCGTGTTTAGTTCTTATTTGGTATTTTCCAGTGAGAAGCGGCGAGCGGGGAACTGGAGTGACCAGGGTTACTTAGGGTGGTGAAGGGTGGACAGGCAGGTGAGTATTGCAGGTAAGTTTCCACAGTTCTCTCCTTAGGGAATATGGACCAGCTGGGAAATTCCAGGGAAGGATCTCATGGAAGGTAGCTGGCTCAACAGGTAAATTTGGCTTCAAAGACAGAGAAGGCGAGATATTAGCACAAGGAAAACAATCAAAACACTTTTTTTTTTTTGACAAAAAAGTTGATAACACAACAACAGTGATAACGAGTGTAATTCATGGTTGATCTGCACTCTCTGTCCGACACACACACACAGACGGTGAGCTCCGGGGTGTGTCCAGCTGTCCATGTCTGCAACAGAGTATATGTGACAAGAGACACTGGAGGGACACTGGACCTAGAGGAAAAAAATGGATTTGGGCCACTTCAGCATGAAAAAAGTGACTGTAGTATACTTACAGAAAGATGAGTAAAAAAAAAGGAAAGCCCAGTCCACTATTTCATTAAAAGACAGACTAACAGCGAGGTCACAGCAGTGCTATAAATGGCATAATATCCTCGTGAATTCAATTCATTCAAATGGAATCACTACAATTAGTGAATTCCCTCACAGAAACAGCAAATCTTCACAAAGATATAGATTAAATGATGCAGTTTTGACTTGCAAAGTTTAGTCCTTAACCAGTAGAAATCCACCTTTGGCCTTTGAGATAATGAAGAATCTAAATAGCACAGTTCAATCTTATTGAGCCTCCTCTGAAGTCTAAACTTCTTCACAAAGAGAGCTGTGGTCTGCAGGTATGATACAGGAGTCAGTGGTATAAATATGTCTTTATTGTCCTGTTATCAACAAAGTTAAGCTCTTAAGAACACCTTTATTTTCCTCCCTCTGTAACTTTCACTGAAAGGAAATTGTGTACTTTGGCGAACAAATGTCAGGAAGACTAAATGGTGCGGTACAGACGAGCTCAGAAGCCTATTCTGACTTTCTGACTAGCACTAGCATGTCCGCGGCTGGATAGCGTGTCAGCGGTTAGTCACCACATCACCAAGCTTCCAAGATCCAACATTTCACAAAGATCCACGGATTAATTTGTTTTTTGAGTCCAGACCTTAACACTGATGAATATGAATGCAGCTAGGTGGTCTCCTCCGTCATGTGACTCAGGTGGATTTTATGTACTTATAACCCGATCAATGAAAGTCCAAGCTGTAGGGAACAGCTGGTCATACTGAAGCAAAGACAATGTTGAGTCCATTTTGAACATTCCTACAATTTTTTATTTGTTTTGCTTATGTTCACCTAAAACAGATACGAGAAAAAGATTTCCTTTTAATAAAATAATAATAATAAAAACATATTTGTAAAGAAACTAGCAATGCCACCTTATCTGAACGAGTTAGCAAACACAAGCATATTTAACCAGACATAATCTATCAATTCTATTCCATCTTAATTATACAATGATGATTATATGAGATGCTGTTTATTTCATTTTCATTAGCTGTGCTGCTGTCCTTTAGCAATTCCAGCAATATCACTGTGTCCACAAATGTCAGAAACAATTCTTGTCTCCTGAATCTACTGAAATGGTAAAATTACTGTATTAGTATACTGCTAAAATCACACTTTGAAAGTTTTTGAAAGCATACATATCAGTAATTGCTTTTAAACCTTGCATGTTTGTTTTTTGTACACCATGTAGAGAACCAGGGTTTGAACAAACAGACCTGAATTAAAGTCAGAACTGGAAATTAAGTCAAATCCAGATATGACCTATGCGGTCAGTGTTAAAAACCTCTGACCACGATGTTTTAGGTTTCATTCCCTGAGTAGTCAGACAGCAAGCTACCTGCTCCAGCTGCAGTGAAACATATGTATGTCTGGGAAACATGCACAGGAAATTTATAATTATACTGTGTCATGTGGTTATCTTGTACTGTTGCCCCTAAATCCAAGCAAAAAGAAAAATCTTTCACCAACACTGCGGAGTGTACTTTGAAGATTTTTTTTCTCATTTAATCCATGTTCTAGCTATTCTCAGATGACATTAAAAGCTGAGTTGCGTTTTATTTTCAATGATGAAATGCAACTATTCTATGTACCATATATGACAAACAGCTAATCCTTATTTATGCCATGCCTTGCCTGTCACATTTTAAGCTGCAGTTGCATTATGGCCAGTGGCAGGTAAAATACAGTAAGCCTGACTGGATTTGGCAGCAGCCTGAAACACAGACGGTAAGTGGAGACGGAGTTTCCTTCCAAAATGAAAGATACCCCCCATTTAAAAAGTGACACCTTCTGCTGCAAAAGCATTGCTGCCGGGAAAGTAAAAGTCATTATCGAGCAAGAGGAAGTCACAATCTATATTGAGGCCTTAGTTTGTACTAATGATGATTGTAAAAAATGGTATTGCATGTGGAGAAAAGAGGCAACAAGGGCAGCTTTTAAATTACATAAACTTCATATTCAGCATATTAACTGCAGACACTAAGACAGACTTCCTCCTTGGATCCTCCCAGCAGAAACATTTTAGTGGCAGTCTGAAGGCAAGAGCTTAAACTCATTTTGTAGGAGGGTCAGTAAGGCTACAATAGCCTACCTACTCAGCAAAGACCTAATCAGCCCAACTATCTTCTTGCCACAATTCCTTACCATTTAAAATACAGCGTTGCTTTAGTTTTCTGATAATGTCCTATCCTCTGTGTGAAAAACAAACAAGCAAACAAACAAACAAATTAATTATTAAAGTTACTGTAGGGATGGAGCAAATTGTCAGCGGTGCCATGATCTTGTTTCACTGTATTTTTCTGCAAACACAACCAAGGACATGAATGCACAAAAAGACACAAATACCCAACGCACAGTAAGTCTGAGCTGGACTCAATGTCCCATAACCCACCATCTTTAGTTCGCATATAAAGAAAGTAGCCGTCACCATCTGTTTTGAATATTTCTGTTACTGTAAAAAAACACTAATGTTTGATCAAACAGAAAGAAATTCAAATCTTTTTTGATTAGGTTCAATGCTGCTACTGGGATAAATCTAATGTTGTGTGGTCAAAAAGTTTCACAGCTCTACACATAAAAAACAAAAGCCACGCCTGTCCCATTCTGATCATGTGTGTGTGTATCGTAATTATTGATGAGACCTTAGTCTCATCAGCCCAGGGACAAAACAGCAGTTTAAAGGGAATAAAGCTTGTGGTCTCCAAGCCCAAAGTTAGTGCATCTGGTCAGGAGAGCTACTGGGAGCATGCTTGCGGTTTTTAAAACATTCACAGGAGTGTGCATTGTGAATCTGTGAAAGGTCCACAGCAATGGTATCGCTTACTCCTGGGCTATGATCTGCTACTAGCTGATCAGCCTCAAATATATCAGATTCTGTGCTGGTCCACTGCAGCTTGATGTGCACCTCCCTAACTGTGGAAACATGTATATCAATATAAACACATTGATTTTGGAAAAGGCATTTTTTTCTGGGAAGCAAATTGTTGCACACTTGGACAAAAAGACGCTTCCAGGCATGCATGAGTTTGGAGTGGTTTCCCTTTACTTGTCTTTTTGCTCTGCAAATACAGAAACACAGTTCAGCGTGGCTGCACTCTGCAGGCACTAAACGACACTCTCTTGAAGTAACTCTTGACGTTACTTCAGAACGTTTGTTAAAAAAAGTATCCATTTACTCAGTATTGTCATACCTACGTTCACATTGACTATTTATCACATTCTGCACATTCACGCAACTAGTAATGTAGCAGGCTGCTAGGTGAAGCACTGTTTCACACAACAAGTTCATGTACATCATTTAAACTGCAAACTCCGACATTAACGTTGTGTGTACATTCGTGATATTCCTCTAACACAGTTCTTATACATCACTCTGCTTATACATCACTACATCACTTTTGCTCACCTGCAAATACAGAAACACATTGCCTGCATGAGCCCCACTCATGGGAATCATAATTAACCTACTATATTACAGTTGGATTGCCTGTGGGCATTCTATATGACAGTGTGAGGACAAATGAACACAGTAACAACAATAAGCAACTTTTGAATTTTAGTAATTTGAGTTAAAGTAACTCTAGTATAACATTCATTTGCTCCCGCTCCTAAAACATTTCAGCTGGCATTGTTTTCAAGTACAACAAGAAGCTAAACATAGTAACCCAACTGCCAACTAGTGTTTTGGAGGTGCAATTGCAAAGAGGCTCAGACATGCAAAACATGATCCAAATGTTACAGGATCACAGGAGGCAGTGCAAAGGTGCACAATGAGGTGACCTTGAAAGCAGTAGCAGACATATTTAGATCAGGTTTTTGTTTTTTGTGAACATTATGATTGCATTGTGCATTTAAAGAATAGTTCCAAGTTGAATCTTGTGATTTTTGTAAGTGTGGCCACCCCTTTATTAATTAGGATTAATCTTTTTGTGTTTCCCACTGCGGTCCGACATATAACCATTTTCTGTGGTGAGTAACTTGTTTTCAAATGGTAAAACGTCCAAAAATAAGTTTAATACACTAACGTGTTAACAATTTGCCAGGAAAGATCGGCAGCTTTGAGATCATTTTATTGAATTATGATCAATGAGCATCACTTTTGCGATACAGTGTAAAATCCTTTGTACAGAAATTACAACAACACAGATACAGAAGAGTAACATGTCTTTTCAAGTACATTGCTAGATGTGCAGAAAATGTGCCCTCACCTTCACTTTGGGGAGAGAAGTTTTTTTTTTCTTTTTCTTTTTTTTTTTTTGAAAGCAGGTTAGACTGAAGCATCGTGAGACTGATTGCAGGTGAAGAGGCCTCTTGGTATGCTGGGTAATTTACATGACATGATTACTCCGGCAGCCATCTCTTTCTGTGTGTGTGTGTGTGTGTAATGTGCGTGAGTGTGTGTGAAAGAGAGAGAGAGGGACTGGGGGGGAAAAAAACTGCTGGGA
>VUQS01074703.1:0-18275 GCA_015108495.1 Heterochromis multidens | reverse complement strand
GAGGAGCCTATAGAGAATTTATAGAGCTCATCTCGGTAAAGCAAATGTGTCTGGTACAACATCACATTCAGATCACAATTCTGATTGCAAAAGCTGCCAGACAGGACAGGGTTTAGGAGAAAAAAAAAAAAAAGAAAAGATTGAAAATTAGTATTTTAATATTTGGTGTCTGATTCTCCTTTGTTTGAATCACAGTTTGAATAAAAGGGTTTGAGCCAGTAGGGACTGAATGGATAAAATGCTACTTTGGTACAATGTAATGTTCTCAGTTCACATAGTGCTTTCCACACCTTATAAAGCTAATTTTTGATTGTACATACAGAACAGTTGACATGGTTTTAAGAAACAACTCTTTATTCCCTTTAACACCTTTATATTTTAAGCAGTTTTATGTGTAAAAATGATGAATGGAAACAGTAGGCTAATAAGGTACAATAGCTAAATTAGCAGTTGTAGGACCAGTGTTGGTGAACCTGGGTCCAGTGCTTGTAATCCACTGACTGACACACTGTGATGAGAATTAATGTTATAATTTTAATCTTGGACTGCAGTTATCTTAGTGATGAATCATTTATTGGTCATGTGTTGCTGACTTACAGAATGTTGTACTGTAACATGAAAATTTTGGGGGCCTTTACAGTCAGCCACGTACTAGCAGGGTTAAGACTTAACTGCATTCCTGTCATGAGATTAGATGAAAGCAATTTATGAGATAATTAAACAGACTATTTGTAATTTCTCATAACATAACTTAACATGATTGGAATTACAGCCCATACTTTATGTATGTGAACTGTGTGTGTGTGTGTGTGTGTGTGTGTGTGTGTGTGTGTGATATACTGCAGTACTAACCAGTGTGTCAAATGTTGCTCCCAGCTGAGTGAGGATTTAGAGACAGCCTAATGAACATTGTAATTTCACTCTCTGCCCTGTCAGCACTGCACCCCGTCTCTTTTTTTACTGTCAGAATGATGGTCGAGGATGCAGAGTACTTTCCAAACTTTTCATCTCAGTTTTTACGAGTGCACACATCCCTCTTATCCCTGACTTAATATGCTTAGCCATTGATTTTCCCATATTAATTCCCTGAATATTGGCGAGTCTAAACTCTACCCTTTGTAAAAGGACATACTATACCCCCACAGCCTGCTATTTTCTGAACATGAACAAAGGCTTTTTAAAGTACTTCAGTCATGCAGTAAATGTATAATCTGTTCATCCTAGAAGAATATTGTTGCCATGGCAGCAGTAACTACTAATATCAAAGTTAAACCGAAATTAATTGTTGGAGATTCACTTCTTAAAATATACTATATTAATGTGTGGGTTCTTAGCTTTGACAGAAGAAAGGAGAACAAATCAAAGACCAAGTTTGATTTGGTGAGAGGTCATCCTGAGTGCTGCTTTTACCTCATCTTCTCAGATAATACCAGGTGGTTAAAAAATGCAATTTTGACAAAGCTGCAGGTGTGTTTTGTAGCAGTTTGAGCTTCAACAGTGCTATTATGGTTTTGCTGTGTGAGGGTGTGTTGCTCTGTCACCAGTCTTTGGCACCGCCCATCTTCCTGTAGAACTAATGAGCAGTCATTCTGCAAACAGCACTGCAAGTATTTAAGGGAGGGGTAGCGCTAATAACTACAACCAGAGACCCTTTGCCTTGACGGTAAGTTGTTAGTAGTAAGTGTGTTTTTTTTGACTTACCAATTTTCTTTGACCAGCAGGATTTGCTGCGGTTCTTTCTTGTTATATGGACTTGGCTTTCTTTAGTTTAATTGCTGAGGCTTGAGTCACACAGGCCTAGAGACTGGTTAGCGACCATCTGGTGACCACTGGTTGCATGGGAAAAATGTATATTCCCTAACTGGTTGGTGAGTGGGGAATGCAATATCTCAGATATTCCAGGAGTTAATTTAATTTCTTCTGGCAATGATAGTGAAAGGTCAAGGTCAGTGACCCCTTTGGCCATAACTTCATAGTCCATGAACAGAAGGAGAGACAATCTTCTGTTTTCTAAGAATCAGTCTGTAAAAACATGTAACGAATTTAGCACCGTTATTTTGTCTCTAATAAACTTACACATGAATGCACTAGACATACAGCAGAACAACAAAGCTTAACAAAGTTAAGCCAAATCAATTTTATTTATTGGTGTATCACAAATCAAATCAAAGCTATTGCCTGGGACTTTAAAATAAGTGCAGCAAACTCTCTACTTCGAGTCGAAACACCTCCCATTAATGTGAGAAACAAAACATGAATGCAAATTGCAAATTTACTGTTAAGCCAAAGCATATAATTGTCAGACAGTAATTCTAGTTCACTTTGCAATGAATGGAGCAAAAGGTGACATAATCATGATAGATCAATAACAGTAAATACATTTCCTAAGACTAGCTCAGAGGTCTTAAATATTATTTCCTCTGAGAGCTTATTTGATCAAATGAAGAAGGCTGAGAGCTATTCGTGGTTTTATATTACTAGTTAAATTTATTCCCATTAGAAATCCACACCCTCAAACTGTTGAACTAAATTTAGATCATTACCATGAGAGTCAAATTTACCATTATATTTTGTGATATTCTGTATCACCCTTTTCCTACCTTTATAATCACGATATCAAGACCAGCTTTATACCACAGCTTAATTTCAAGTTCAAATAATTAAAGGGTGAAAACACTTCTACATGCTGAGGTTCTTTGCTCTTTGTTTTTTGAATAGACACAGGTCCCCAAAATCCTTTCACTCTTCATCATTCTTGGCCATTTTAGCTTTTTATTAGCACTCTTCATGTGTGTCTTTAAGTTAAGTTTTAAGAAACCTATGGTGTACACTACAGCCCATGGTCTCACGGTATCCTGGACACCAAGCATTAGGTAGCTAATGCTTCAGAAAAGAATTACTAAGTTTCAGATCATTACACTTTCATAGCAAACAATCCAAACCTCAGTGCAATATATTGATGACAAACCTCATATTGTGGATGGTGTCATCCCAGATATTCTCTCAGCTGAAGATTTGTCTGTTTTTGGTGGATCATGGAAGGAGGAAGACTATGATTAACTATGATTAACCACATTTTTTGGAACGCTGACTTCAATTTCACTAGCCACACTGAGGCCTGATTACTGCCAGACCTCTTGAATTAAGAAATCACATAAATAGAACATTGTTAATGCAAACACAAATATCCAATCATCTAATCAGCCAAGTTCAAACTGAAGTTCAAATGTAGCATCAGAATGAGGAAAAAAAGTGTTTTAAGTGATTTTGAATGAATTGTTGTTGGAGCTGGATGGGCTGGTCTGAGTATTTCAGAAACGGATGATCTGCTGGGATTTTCCCCACACAACCAGCTCTAGAGTTTACAGAGAATGGTCCAAATTAGAGAAAATATCAAGTAGCAGCGGTTTTCTGGGCAAAAACACCTCCTTGATACCAGAAGTCAGAGGAGAATGGCAAAATTGCTTTCAGCTCATAGGAAGGCAAAGGTAGCTCAAATAACCACTTGTTACAACCAAGGTATCCAGAAGAGTGTCTCTGAACTACTGCAGGTGGCTAAAGTACCTTAATGCAAGGTGGACTACAGCAGCAGAAGACCACACCAGGTGCCAGTCCTGTCAGCTGAGAAAAGAAAACTGAAGCTACAATTGGCATGGGTTCACCAAAACTGGACAGTAGAAATTTGATAAAATGCCTGGTCTGATGAGTCTTGATTTCTGCTGTGACATTCAGATGGTAGAGTCAGAATTTAGCATAACCAACATGAAAGCATAGATCCATCCATATCAGTGGTTCAGGCTAACGGTGTTGGTGTAATGGTAATGGTATTTTCTTGCCACGGTTTCAGACTGTAAACATCGTTTAAATGCCACAGCCTACCTGAGTATTGTTGCTGACCATGTCCATCCCTTTATGACCACAGCGTACCCATCTGATAACTGTTTCCAGTAGGATAACATGTAAATGTTAAAGTCACAGAGGACAATTATAAAGACCCAATTAAATAATTAATTACATAATTATCAGGCCATGTTTTGCCATGTTATCTTAATTACTAATATTTAATTCTCTTTATGGTGAATATGCATTTGAACTATTGCAGCTCCTGACTTTGATTTTAAGAGAGAAACAACAGGAAAAAATAATAAACCTGAAAAGTAAAGGTTCATGCCACAGTCTATTGTCTATACTGTGATTTGATTTTGTCCTTCAGAGCTGCTAAAACAAGCTACAACTGTCATCTTGTTGGTTGCCATTGGTTGATGACAACAGCACTGCTTGATTTAAAAGTTCTCAACAAAATTCAACTTTTAGTGATACATTTTGAAGTAGTTGGCATGTTATAAAATGCCACTCTATTGTGTTACGCAACTTCACCATGCTCATACAATACTGTGAAAAGGATTTGAAGAGTAAGAGTAAGAGTAGACTCTTCTGTGGAACCAGCTCCCGGTTTGGATTCGGGAAACAGACAGCCTCTCTACTTTTAAGATTAGGCTTAAAACTTTCCTTTTTGATAAAGCATATAGTTAGGGCTGGATCGGGTGACCCTGAATCCTCCTTTAGTTACGGTGCAATAGGCCTAGGCTGCTGGGGGCTTCCCATGATACACTGAGTGTTTCTTCTTCGTTCATCTTTTTTTCACTCACCATGTGTTTATACACCACTCTGCAATTAATCATTAGTTATTATTAATCTCTGGCTGTCTTCCACAGTGTGTCTCTCTGAACCTGGTTCTGCCAGAGGTTTCTTCCTGTTAAAAGGGAGTTTTTCCTTCCCACTGTTGTCAAGTGCTTGCTCATAGGGCGTCGTCTGATTGTTGGGATTTTTCTGTATTATTGTAGGGTCTTTGCCTTACAACATTAAGTGCAATGAGGCGACTGTTGTTGTGATTTGGCGCTATATAAATAAAATTGAAAAAATTGAATTGAACCTGTTACTCAAAGTAGCCACATCCCTTATAATGCTTAACTATTATAATTTTAAGCAGCTGTTATGAAGGGGAAATTAGCTGTAAAGACCAAAACCATTATGTTTACCAGGCTGTAAATATGTTTATTTCTGTTTTAAAGTTGTACATTTTAACATGGAAGTCTATGGGAATTGACTCACTTTTGGTGCCAGCCTCAAGAGGCCACCAAAGGAACTGCAGTTTTTGTCACTTCCATGTTCATTTTCTTTCTTAGCCTTGGAGTTTTCCGCTTGGAAATTATTCCTGTGATGGCACTGTGATGTTGTCAGAGTTATCAGAAGCTTGGACACTTCAGATGATTTTGAATGATACGGACACTTTTATATCTGTGTGTGAAAATTCCCCGATTAACAAAAACACAAGATCTGGTTCTTTGGCAAAAATTTGTACATATAAGCTTTGCTACTTAAAAAAAAAATTGGGGAAGAGGAACTAAAACTACTGTTTATTTATTTATTTTAAATAAATAAATCGTGCCACACACCACAGCATTTATAGCCAAGCTAAATAGCAGTGCTAATCCATTGATTGGTTCTAAAATACATAAACCATGAGTTGGTAAGACAAACACAATCTGTACAATGAAAACATACATTAAAAACACTCAGAGCTTGACAAACAAAGCAGAACGATGTGAGGCAATTTAAGTTTAATCCCTTTCTGCAATAGTCCACCTGTTTTTACAAAACTCTTTAATGTGTTACAAATTCTTATGTAAACGTCACGGATCATTTTAATTGATTAATATGTCAACAGATGACAAAATGTTTAGCGTTTTTGGATGCCTTTAAAAGGCCATCAGTGTACTCACGATACACATGGATGTAATAAACAGAAGGGAGCTTGGAAAATTAGTATTATAATTATTATTCATTACAGTTCTCTTTTCATGATACTTAAACTTTAGTTTTGGTTAACAAACAGCTTCTTTCACATGTAAACAAACCGGAGATGACAGCGTCCACATGCTGCAGAAAATTGATGGCCATGACATAAACACTTGTGATTGCGTTTCTGTGTTAAGACAGTGGCGATATTGTTTAGAGAGAGATTCGATATGAGAACACAGAGGGGGAAAATGCTAAGGGAACAAGCGGCTCTTTCCCTTTACACTATTATGCTGCTTTATGGGAAATGTAGGATCCCGTGTTTTGAAGTCTGACCCATACAAGTGATTAAACGTCAGGATATCTCTGCCTATCTCGGGACTCCTATAAATTTATGTAAATAAAATGGTAAATTGCTAAACTGCCCTTTTAAAAAATGTGCTCAGCTATGAAATAACAACTGGCATTTCATCCTTTGTGCTCATCAGCCACCATCTGTGCCTAATGTGTACACATGGATTACATGATTATGACTGTAGTATTTATGTACAGTAAGTGAGTTTTACAGTTGAACTGATGCACATAAAAATAATCTGCAACTATTTTGACAATCAGTTAATCATTTAAGTTATAAAAAATGTCAAATATTCTCTAGTTCCAGCTTTTCAAAAAGGTGCTTTTTAAAAAATTATTAATTGGACAAAACAAGCATTCTTGTCTGTATTCTTAACAACCCCTTACCCTTTGTTAAATTGTGATGTAATTTTTCACCACAAGATTAATTTACAGTGAAAATAATTGATAGTTCATGTTTCTCTTGCTTCAGTCTCTTCGGATTCTTTGAATAGTCAGGTCATGAGATGCGATTCAGCACATAGATCATCATTGCATATTACTGAGCATGAACTCAAACAGCCACAGCATGTTGTTTATGAACTGAAGCACATTACAGTATTATTCCTCTCCACTGTAGCACATCAGCCTTGAGTTGATGCACAGTCTCAGGTTGGTACTTTGGTTATAAAGCTCAGGATGTCTGGCTCACGGCCACTTGAGTCTGAGCTGCTGATTGAGCTGATTGTCACTCAGCAGAGGGTAAACACCAAGCTCACTGTCATGATTATGGCCTCAGTCCTAGAGCTGGAGGAGCTGGAGTGACTCCTCGATCATGTGTGAATGTGCTGTCAATGAACTCACTGCCTCTTCTGAAGTAAGCACATGGGTTTCAGCTCGGATGATGAAAGAAATTTGCACAACAAACCTGATAATGTATACTGTTACGTTGTTGTATTATTGTTATGTGAGATGATGCATGGAATGATGGGAAGGGCTTTTATGAGATTAAGAGGCCATGCACTAGGTTGTCTGCTCCATTAATATAAAACCAATGCTTGCAACACAGTTGGTCAAAATCTGTTTGTAGCACCTTTGAAAGATGTGTTATATTTAGTCAATCTTTTGTGACTTGCCAAACATATTTTTCCACTCTTAAAAGACAGAAATGAATCCTATCATAAATACGTTGGCAGTGCGAGGTAGGCAAGCGGTAGTGATAAAGGAGTCACATTTCCAGTTGATCAACAACATTTCTCCGTGCAGATGCTATTGTCGTCACTGTACAGGGGATTATTTACAAGCTTGTGTACACCTCAGCAAGTTTATGAGGGAGGAGAGAATGTGCTGTTGAATTTCTCCTGCATGAAACTTTAACCCCATCCTCTGACTTTATTACAACTTCATATCTAACTGCTGCTGTAACTTTGATCTTGTGGCCCTGCATTATAATTATCTACCTCACACCAGGGATGAATTGTTAGCACAACAAATATGGTAATGATAGATATAGAAGAGGCGCAGTGACACATTCAGAGGCCAGATGCACAGATCAATACAACCTGGCAACCTCAGGGTCTGCAGGTTAGAAATTTACACCTTTAGTGTGGAGACTTTAACACTCTGCTGTTTTCTGTCTGAGTGGGGGCCAGTATATAATGACGACAGTGTGTATCTGGTCGCTCTCCTATGAAACCTTTGGATTGATTTCTAGGACACATTGCCATATTTTGCAGTGCTCTGTATTTAAGGGTAGTTTCCAAACAGTAACTGAGCACTGGGTTTTCTGGTGACTGCTGCAACTAGGAAATGAACACTGTTGGAGGTTATTTTATTGTCCATTCGCTACCATCAAACAGATGCTCAGACAAAGGATAAAGGGAAACAGCTGAAACTAAAAAAGACAAATGACACGAAGGAAGTAAAACTAAATTCAAGACACAAGAGACTGTCAAAATAAAATAGGAAACAATTAAAAAGGGAATCACTAGACACTGGGGAGACTAAACTATTCAATTCAGTTCAGTTTTATTTATATAGCACAAAATCACAACAACAGTCACCTCAAGGTGCTTTATATTGTAAAGACCCTACCATAATATTGCGAAAACCCCACCAATCAGACAACCCCTAAGAGCAAGTACTTGGTGAAAGTGGGAAGGAAAAACTCCCTTTTAACAGGAAGAAACCTCTGGCAGAAACAGGCTCAGGGAGGGGGTTGGGGGAGGGAGACAGGACAAAAGACACACTGTGGAAGAGAGCCAGAGTTTAATAATAACTAATGATTAAATGCAAAGTGGTGTAAAAACACATAGATACTGAAAAGAGGTGAGTGAAGAAAAAAACATTAGCCTAGGCCTATTACAGCGCAACTAAGGGAGGATTCATGTTCACCTGATCCAGCCCTAACTATAAGCTTTATCAAAAAGGAAAGTTTTAAGTCTAATCTTAAAAGTAGAGACTAACTAACTAATGAATACCAAAACATGAGTGAAGTCAGAATAATCCCCCAAACCCAGAATATTAGAATAATCACAAACACCAAAGATGTCAAAACTCAGTCTATGATGGTAATCAAAACTAAGGCTCAAGAGTAACAATGAAAAACAAACTAAAAATTCTCAATATCATTTATTAAAATGCAAACTGCTGCCATTTTGAGAATGGTAAACTTGGCATACTTGGCCTGACACTACTATGATTAAAATGGGTGCAGCTATGCTTTATCCGTTGCATTAAATTTGGTTGCATTTGAGAATTTCGAGAACAGTTTTAGTAAAAAAAAATTTCAATGTCACTTCTATAAGGCTGATTTTTTTCCCTCTAATTTAAAATTTGATTAGATGGATTACAACTCTAACATCTCAGTCTGTCCTGATTGAGAGAGATGTATGCTGAGTTTTCAGGGTAACTACGCTATGGCTGAGTGTACCTGCAAAAACTCACTAAGAAATCATAACCAGTCATAGCATAAATGTACAGATAAAATAATTAGTCTGCACATTTTAAGAGTATGAGATACAGAGGTAGCACAGAAGTTCAAATGGTTATCTCTATATTCAAGCACCCAGCAAAAGCAACAAAACAAATTGAGCTGAAGCTACAACAGTGTAAATAGGCTATTTGTATGCTTTATTTTTGACTGACTCTGATTCTAAGTTTTTGTTTTTAGTGTCTCAGTCTCTCCTCCACCTTTCATTTTTGCCCGATGGTCCATTTTATATTAGTCTACGTATCATATGTAGGAAGCAGGCTGGTGTGTGCATTCTAAGGTTGGCATTAAACTCAGTTGTGGATGGGCACGCAGACAGCTGTGGACACCATAGACAAGTACTCATTCCCTGCTACTTTATTCAAGCCTACCTGGAGTCAGACAGTCCATTTTGAAGCCTAAGTGTTAGCCTTTTGGCTGCTTTCATGTAAGTCTGTAAGAGAGGGTGGAGTGCTACGTTATCACCTAAAGCTAGCAAGCTTGATTATCAAACTGCATCAATAAACTGTACAGGTGTGGTGCATAGACACAAATACCTGCTGATTAGTGGTAACTAACAGGCTAATAAAATATCATCAAAAGTGAGTTTCGATGAGTGATAGTGAGCTTGCAGTGCCTCCCAAGCTCTGCAAGCCATGCTGCTTGTTGGAGACTTCTATTAAAAAGTCCTAAAAGACACCAAGCTACAGCTCCTTGTGTTGGGACACCTGTCCAGCAGCCAAGTAGCATTCCTGACACCAGTATGCAGATGAGTGTTATCCAAAAATTTCCCCTCATTCAGTAGTTATGAAGGGGGAAAGTAACCATAGCAGGCTGTAAACATGCTTTTGAATGGTGTAAAGATTTAGCATTTTAACATGGGATTCTATTGGGAGTGACTTACTTTTTGAACCAGCCCCATGTGGCCATTAGAAGAACAGCTTCCTTTTGTAGCCCTTGAAGTTGCCACTTAAGTGTTATATCTATCTAAAAAACCTGCCAGTATTGCATTGATCACTGCGTCATTTCATGCTGCATTCCTGCAGCAAAATACTGTATATATCAGGTGTTAAGGAGTCACATGAAATGATGGGTGAAGCTGGTGGAAACGCTAACAACCCAGATCTGATACAGTGTCTTTTTAAACAATAAATTCTGTGTTAAAAAATTATTGTATTTTTTAAGTTTTTATCCCAAAAGCAATTTAAGACTTAGAGAAATCTAGTGGAGTAGATGTGTTAAGTAGCACAATTTCATTGCAGTACTAACTGCTTTTCATTCCTAATATCAGCAAACATGCAAATGAGAGTAAGTGGAGATGAACTCCACTTACTGTATAATGTAAGAACAGTTTATTTTATGCTTCCCAAGCAACTGAACCACTTGGCATCATTACTAAGAAGTGACTAATGTTATTATGTAACTCTTGATGCAACAGTGACTGTGTTATTGTGGGTATCATCCAGGGACATCTCAGCAGTATAACACAGGGACCTGAAATATTTGGCAGTTTATATAGAAGGCCCCGATTTAGTGCCTCTGTGCTATGCTGGTGGAGATGTAAAAAGCTTTTTCTTTAACTCTGCAGCTGCATGCATTGATTTGTTCCTGGTGTCCAAAACTACTGGTCCTGCTGTAATTACTTTGCTTATGTTACTGCATCATTTAGGTTTATTTCATTACACCATGTCTGGCCATGTTCAGCAAAATTCCCATTTTGTCGTTCCGCCAAATGTAGCACTTTATGCCCCAAGTGTCATCTTCTTTCATTAATCTTATTCCCAGTAATAGCTCTCCATGGACCTTGGCTTATCCTTCATGCCGCTAGTAATGGATCCTGATTGTCCTAGATTTTTTTTTTTTTTGCTTAAACTTTAGCACCCTGTATATCTCATTAGTTTGGCAGACCACACAAACAACCACCTCTGTCTACAGTACAGCAATTTGTAATGTAATGAACTGAGTGGAAGCTATTAGCGACTTTAATTTTTACATTTTTGAGATTTGTTATGCAGTGTTTTTGTTTTTCTAAAGTGAAAATGGATGAAATGCCCTCTTATTTTGTTTTCATAGTCTAGTAACAAATTACCTGCAGGTTACCCCTCTGCATATATTTCCATAAATACACATATTGTGATTTATTAAATTAAAAAATATGTGGCGTTTTTAGACTAATCATGTCCTTTGTAATTTCAGGTACGCCTTGTCATTAATGAGAAGGGTCTGGTCTGTGAGGAGAGGGATGTGAGCTTGCCACTGCAGGAGCACAAGGAGCCCTGGTTCATGAGACTGAACCTGGGTGAGGAGGTGCCCGTCTTCCTGCATGGAGATACCATCATTAGTGACTACAACCAGATTATAGATTACCTGGAGAAAACCTTTGTGGGAGGTAGGATGTTTCTCTTTTCTCTTGTTTAAAGGGGACCGAGTAATTTCCAACTGCATATTTTCAGTCTGCTCTACAAAGCTTTGCATGATTCATAGTTCAAAATGATCCCTATTTGTCTTATACTAGGACTTGGTGCATCCCCTCAGTTCTTCTGCTTACTGTCTGATAAACACAGTTTTAACGCTCTTTCCTCTCACTTTTAAGACAGCTTTCTTTTGATTGGCTGCCCCTCACAAACAAAAGCTTTTGGCAGCAGGTGGGTGGGGCTTCTGTAGTCACAGCTAGAGTTGTGTGCCTCATACCATACCAAGAATACCCCCTCTCTCTGATGTCATACAGAGCTAAGAGTAGAAAAAATGTTATGAAACAGAGCATTTAAGACTTTTTAGCTCACAGCTACTATTTGCACATACAGTGACCTCATTATTTGAAACTTTGGCCATATGAACATCCACCTTGATAACAGTATCTATATAACAGAAGAGTAAGGACCAATTATCTTTACGCTGCATTGCAAAAACAATGCAGTTCTTTTCATTTCCATAACTTCTTTATGGATCATTAATGGATCTGGATGCTTTTTGTCTGGACACATAGCTTTAGCCTCTCTATTTTATTATGACATATTTATGTAGCCATCAAGTACATGTTTAAGGCCCTTTCACAGAGTTCTACCTTTTAAAAAGTCTGCCAGAGACATAGTTGTTAACCACTAACGCTGGTTATGTTTATTAGCTAATTGTACCAAGTTAGACAGTAAAAACTGCTAATGTAGTACTCGAGGCAGGTTCATTGTGCTTCCACTAATGTGCACTGCACTCCTCGCTTCTGCATTAGTTACACTTACACTACCTACTCAGTTTAATTCATCTGTCAGGACCCCCAGCTTCCGCCTCATTCTCTGCCAAAGTTTTGTGATCTTAGGACCAGCAAAGATGAAGCTAAATTTTATGAACTACCAGCTGTACAGGTTAAGTAGGTGTAAAAACTGAAGTTGCTCCAGAAGGCACCATCTGCACAAAAATACTGGCAGAGGTAAGATCTAGCAGACACTGATCAACTCCAGCTGCCTGTGCTGTGGCACCTGTCAATCAAAGCAGCCACCCCCCCTAACTCCAGTACCTAGATGGATCTGGTATAAAAGGTTCGATCCACCCTAGAGTTTTTATGAAACTATTCATAGAAGCCAGAGCTGTTTTTTGTAACAAGCTTTAAACACACTTTTTAATGCTGTAAAGTTAGGTATTTTAACATGGGATTCCATTAGGATGGATTTGCTTTTGGAGCCAGCTTCAAGTGGCCATTTGAGGAACTGTAGTTTTTGGCACTTGTGTGTGCTTCATTTTTCAGTCCTAGAGGTTATTTGTGTGTTATAAAGTAGATTGGCCCTTTAAAGGGCTGGGACTTGCAACCCAGGGAACTCTTCTTTTTGACACTCCCTTATCTATATCTTATATGTCTCTGGCTAGAGCTACAGAAAATTTGAGGCCTCGTTTACCCAGTTTGTGAAGCTGGACTAACAAAGACTGTTGGAAACCATTTGAGGCCATCTGTTGTCTTTGAGCAGACTGTGTCAGTGCATACTATAATGTGAAACTCTGTAAGTCATTGCATCAACGTCTTTGCACCAATGTCACTGAGATGATCCTCGTTGATTAGATTAGACAAAATTGGAGTGATCCCTTGGGGGAAATTTGTGGCACTCGCAAACGAGACACAGATACAAACACAAGAGAGATAATTTAATGAGTGAAACAAAAGTCCATCAAAGATATATTTTGTGAAGCAGCATCTGCAGCTATTAAGTTGTGATGTGTATGGAGGAACATGTATTGTGAGACAGTGGCAAAGGTTCAGATTCAAGCTTAGCCTTGAGAGCTTGAAAAAAAGGTAACTGGACTTCTTTAGGTTTTCGAAGATTTTCACCTCTCATCCAAGAAGCTTCTTCAGTTCTAAAACAGCTGGTGGAGAATCCCAGGTAATAAACCCCTAGTGTGGGTTGTCCCCTTTGGAGGTGTTCTGAGCCTTTTAGATGAGAGTCCAGTTGCTTTCTTTTCAAGCTCTCAAGACTACCATGACCTGGATGACTAGGAACCTACATAAATGTTCTATACGATTGTAAACTGAGAGATTATGTAACAAACTGGGAGCCTCAGATCAGAAAATGCCTGAGGACATAGGCCCGTAACTGAAAAACTCCAGGGCCTTCCTGTTTAGTTAGTGGTCACATGTCCAGAGCAGCGCCTAAAAGCTTTGAATTCAGCAGCAGAAGATCTGGTTCACTGCTTGCTCAGTAATAACAGGCTAGAGTGCATAAGCTGACTCCAGGGTCTGACATCTCTTTCTCATTCAGCCAGCTTCATTTTAGTCTTTTGATATTGTGCTGATAATTTATTTTGGACCAAGTTAGTCACACAGATATAAAATCATTCATCAGTCTCCAGTGACTGTACTGTAATAATTCAGTTAAGCTGTTATTGTTGTTTTGTTTTTTTTGTCTATTGAATGTTAAACAAATCTGAGGCATGTTTTATCCAGAAGCTTTTAACCAGTCAATCTGAGGGGATGAGTTACAGGCATGCTTTTTCTCTGCCTTTAAATCCCTAATGAATCCTGGCAACATGGGCTGCAGCTGGTTTGGAAAGTGCAGATGTCTCAGAAACGAGAGGCATATACCAGTACGGAGCAGTGCCAACTCAGACAATTTTACAGCATTGTTGAATCACAGCAGAGGGCAAAGCTGTTTGTAAAATGATGCCAATTAAACAATCATTGTCTCAGTTGTGCTTATATATTGTCATGTTCATTGTGAATGTGTATCACTTTCTCCAACTCAGTTGGGAAGTTGCTTGGCATTTTAATGCTAATGTAATATTTCCATCACCAGTGCTGCAGCAGACCTCCTATAAAGGGACCACTGCAGGGCATGCCCAGGTCAGCATGCAGGTCCAGAGACTGATTACTCAGCTCTCTGGAGCTCAGCCAGGTGCAGCTCCACCCTCCTTCATCTTCTCGTCATTCTCAAGCAGCCATCTGACTATCTCTGTTTTGTCAGCGATGCCTTCAATGCATGTGGCTGGCTGTGACCCTGCAGAAAGATAAAAGCTCCCTCTGTTCTGCTAACCTGCCACACTTTAAGTACCGAATCTCAGCAGCAGGTCATTATGTTGAACACCATAGCTCCCAGCCATGCGGTGCAGAGGTAGACATGAGAATTAGGGCAGCAAAATGTAAAAGCTGGATCCCTCAGAGGTAGTAAAACTTGTTGGAGAAGCAGTTCAACATTTTTGGAAGTGTCTTTTATGTCTGTTAAGGTGCATACAGACATCTTATATGCTTTTTCCAAGCCATACTGTGCAACATAGTATAATAAACTGGATATTGCTTACTGCCCAAAAATTTGTATGATGGTATTTGTTTAACACTCTAGCAGTTTCACTGTATGTCATGGTATTTTAATTAACCTTATTGTTGTATAAGTAGGTCTTTCTAGATGTATACAATAGCTATATGGATAGACAATATAAAACATTTTAATATATCCTATCATAGTAAAAAATGAAACACAACCGCAACAAAAAAATAATCCACTCTTAAATTCTGTTAACAAAATATTGAGTCGGTCCTTAACAGGCTACACTGTTCTACTTTTAGGTTGAAACTGTTTGGAAACAAAAGCAACATATGGCAACATATTAACATATTTTTGTTAATGTTTCAGCAGCAAAGCTGTGAAGGGTACGTTCACCTTTTATACTGTCTATTGTATCAACAGAGCCCCAACAAACTGTTAACCTGCTGTTATGTGTCTTGGAGCCTTGGACCATTTCTTACATCTTTTTCTTTATATCTACTAAAACATTGGAGTTTACCTTTAATAGACAAAAACTGTATGAGAGTGGAATTAATCTTTTCTTAACTGTCTGCAAGAAAGCCTATAATAATTCACAAAATGTGCAGTTTTTCTTCTAATCTGAGCAACTGCAGGTAAGCAGATTGGGTCAGCAAGGGATTGATTTAACAAACTTAAACTGTAGCCTAATTAAGGTGGTACTGCTTCATGTTACTGTTCAGTTTGTGTTTTTGTTAATCTGGAACGGGAATTTAATCTCATGGGATTATACCACAGTGAATTGTTAACATTAAACATAAATTCTCAGAGAGATTTTCTACATCTTTGTGCCGGCGACAGGTTTTGTTTGCACCTATTCCATTCTTGTGAACGCAGTATCTCTTAAACGCCTCTATGGAAAGTTGTTCAGATTTGGAACTGATTTGTCCACTTGGACTGAAGGATGAACTGGTTAGATTTCCATAGTTAGAGGTTACTGTGACGTCATGTGTATCCTGATCTTGTAAATGCAGCATCATAGGAATGCCTTTAGGGAATTCCTTCAAATTCAACACAGTCATCCACTTGGACTGAAGCATAAACTGATTAGATTTCAATAGTCAAAGGTCACTGTGACCCCACCTCCAGCCCTAACATCTGTGCCATTTTTGAGAACACAATATCTCAGGAATGCCTTGAGGGATTTTCTTTACATTTGGCACAAACATTTACTTGGCTCACTATACCCCAGTTGGAAAGCACTTTAGGTCAACTCCTGTTGTTTTTAATGTACTGTACAAATAAAAGTGACTTTACTCGACTTGAGTTGACCTTCAGAAGCTGAAAGAAGTTCACACACTTCCTATCAGACTGGTTTTTTTTTTTAATAATCAACAATAAAAAATTATCCAAGTTGAATTTTTGTGAAATAAATCTCAACAGACTAATCATAAATCATATTAATTAATCTAAGTTGAACTTTCTCCATTTTTTCCATGGTTTTCCAGAGCTCACCTGCAGTGCCACGAACGACTGAACTAAGGGATAGAATTTGGTGGTCAAGGTCACTGTACTCTCACAAATCACTTTCTTTGGCCAAACCCAAAATTGGACACAAATTTCTAAAAGTAAAAAAAAAAATTGAAAAGATGAAGTTCTATATAGAAAAGTCAAAGGACAACTTCACTGTGACATCTCAATATTTTGCATAAAACACTTTTCTGGCCTTACTGTATTTTTGTCACTTTGGTGCCCATCTGTTAAAAATTATGCAGTTAGGTCAATAAGTTTTTTTGGATATTTCACATTTTTGTAATTTTGCCACTGTATACCACCCTATACCTCATAAAAAAATGGTCAAGATGCCATTCAAGTGCAGACTTTAAGCTTTGAGGTTAAGCAAAAGTATTGCATTACCTGTTTAGGAATTATATCCTTTTTATACATAGTTCCCCATTTTCAGAGGCCCAAAAGTAATTGGACAAATTATCATAATTTTAAATATAAGGATTGTTTTTTAATAGTGGGTTTTTAATGGATTTTTTTTTAATCAAGGAAAGAATTCTGCGATCATACACTTTAGTTGTCTTCTGTGGTCTTTTAGAGGTCATTCCATCTTAAATTAGCACGGGCCTTCTGCTTGGCCATTTCCAAATTGCAATTTGTACAATTTTATGGTACAAAGTTTGAACATATGTAATGATTGCTGTGACATTTTAGCTTCATATATCAAATAGTTTTCAAGATATATATTTTTTAAAAATGGTCTGTCGACCTATTTTCAGGCCTTTTTTTTCACATTGAAATCTGAGGCAATGTTTGAACACGAATATCTCAACGACTATTAAAGATAAAAGCCTGAAATTTTCACTGGGCTTTCTTACTATCAAAATGAATCACTAGTTGTCTTTTCCAATGTAAAGTTTTTTATTAGTGTGTGCTCAAATATGGGACTTTGCAGTAGTGCTGGACCTTTTTTTCATATTTTAACTAGCCACTACTCAGACATTTTTTTTGATGTATCTGTCCCAAATTACAGATTTGGATTCATTCTGATGGTATGAAAGACCAGTGAAAATTTTGAGCTTTTATCTTTTATAGTCTTTGAGATATTCATGTTCAAATATTGCTCAGGTTTCAATGTGCAAAAAAAAGGCCTGAAAGTTTTGAGCCTCTGAAAATGGGGGCCTGTGTATAAAAATGGCTGTAATTCCCAGCAGTTACTAAAATATTTTTGTCAAACCCCTTAAATTAAAGCTGAAAGTCTGCACTTCAATCATCTTGATTGTTCGATTTAAAATCAACTGTGATAGTGTACAGAGGCAAACACATCTTTATCCAAGTACTTAAAGACCTGAGTGTAGAAGTCTGAACAGATATGGATGTAGACTGATTATTGAAGGCATTCAACCACAAGTCTATAATTTTAGTTTCAGATTGTTTCAGTATGTCAGGCTTTGTGAAACGTGACCAGTGGTGTGTTACAGTCATCCATCTGTTACCAGGTTACCATGCTATGTGTCTGACAGCTGAAACAGAAGTGTGTTATTCTGGGTTTGTGTAGTTGCTTAGAGACCTCAGGTGTTTTGGATAGTTTTAGAAAATTTCCAAAGAATAATAGTCTGCAGTATATAATTGTGATTCACCACATTTTGTACATTTGTATTCTCTAAAAATGTTTTCTCTTTGTCATGTTGGTGGCTCACTCACACAGACACGGTGGCTCAGCTGATTCCTGATGCAGACTCACCTCTCTATGATCGTGTGCAGCAGTACCGTCAGCTACTGGATGGTCTGCCCATGGACGCTTACACACACGGCTGCATACTCCATCCAGAGCTCACGACTGACTCTATGATCCCAAAGTACGCCACCGCAGAAATACGTAGTAAGTGAAGCCAGCTCACTACACTGTGGAGGCATGAATGTTCATATTTTAGCATCAGTTACAA
>VUQS01074702.1:0-14634 GCA_015108495.1 Heterochromis multidens | reverse complement strand
CAGGTATTAAACCTGTCCAAAAACAAGTTTGAAACTAACTTCAGCCAGAATTAAAAGCTGGTGTGTGAAAAGATATTATAGACAACTAAAATAAAAGTAAAAATTATCAGAAACAACTGTGCTCTCGCAAAAAATTAAATAATGCAATTAATTTCTTGAGTGTTAGTCTTTGTGAACTTGGTCTTTTGTTATTTTACTGTTCTTGCTCCTGATAAATATCCCCCATATTACACAAAACAATTAAAACGAACACTGAATCTAATTAAAACTGAACTGAAAAAATGAAACAATAAAAACTGAACTGAAATGAGCAAACAGCCTCTGGAAACTGATAAAGTACAGAATAACAACTACAGTATAACTAAGTTTGGGGACAGTCTAAAACTGAAATCCATCTGTATGAGACAAAGAGACAGAAAACACCACAAATCCACAGAATAATTGCAGTGAGGTCTCCAAGATGTCTCCACGATGTTGGAACAGCTGACCTGTCATGTGACCTGAAGAACGTTATATGAAGTTAATAAATAAAAACTATTCATAGGACTATTTTTGAAAGCATCCTTACTTTACTTTAACTGCCTAAAATGTTAAATTGGACGATGACTGAAACCAACACAGTAAGATATTTTTATTCTTGTATTTAGTTTTAATTCTTCTAGAGCTGTTTCACCTTATAGAGCTACTTCTTTGCTTTATTTTTTCTATTTAATTATTTTGTGTAATTTTTATCTTGTTGAGTTATTTTGTCATATTGTATTTTATTGTATTGAGCTATCCTACTTTATTTAAGTCGTTTTGTTAGAGGTTGTGTGTTTTAGCTGCTGTAACTCAGGAATTTCTCAACTTTTGGAATAAATAAAGCATATGTTACCTTATCCTGTCTAGTCTTAACAGCGTCTCAGTTCCCATTCATATCTGATCATGTCATGCTGTTGTCTGTGTTTGGCCTTCTGAGGAACAAAAACACACCATCAAACCATAAAAACGAACTCACGCTATCAACATACCAACAGTTGGTTTTTTTGGGTTTTTTTTTTTAGGTGTTTAAAGAGAACTTTGTCCTTTAATGGATGTACGTCTAAGCAGGGTGTTGTTGCTGATGAAGGATGCCTCTTTTGTTGTAAACTGTGCAAAAACAATCTTCCATTTAGGGGAATCGGGGCGATGTTGTGCGACTGTTTTTGGGACAGCTGGCCCAGTTTATTTAGCTTCCTCTTCCAGGCGAGGCTTCAGTGTGTGGCCTGAAGGGAAGGCTGCACGTTCACACAGACTCTCCCTGCATGCAGAGCATGAGCCTGGTGTCAGCCTGAGCTGCAGACAGGACAGCAGACAGACAGATCACTTTGATTACGGCTGATTACAGTCGTTAAGACGAACCACAGGCGTGCATGTGTGCATTTGTGGCCATGTTTGTGTTGCTGCTGCACAGCAATCTACAGCTGGTCGTATATCACTAAAGATTTCTCATATTTAGATTTACATTGGTAAATTATATTTACAGATGTTTCAGCTGCATTTACGCTGAATATTTAAAGGAATAGTTTCACATTTTGACAGTTGGTTAGTGTAGCTTAGAAAAAAAAACTAGAAAAAGGCGTGGATATATAGACAGATTTTGTAGCTTCAGGCTCCTGTGAATTTGTGACTGTATGAAAGGATGCTTTGACATCAGTTAGGGCTGAAACTGTTCCCTTCTCTTTTAGACACATGAAGTTATTCCTTTCTTTGCTGAGTCACTGTTTATATGTCAATTCTTCTAAATAACATGACTTTAAATAAAAACAGACAAAATATTTTATGAGCAAGGTTAACAAACCGTGAAGCAAAAAGAAAGAAAAAAAGGGAATACTTCAATTTTATTGTCTTATTTATTGTTTTCTTTTTTCCTTTGTTTCTTAAGCAAAGTATCATGTATGAACGATACATTAACAGGCACTTGTAACATAACAATCAGCTGGGAAATCAGCTGTTAATGTTTATCTCTTAATCTGAGCTAAACACAGATTACAGGGCTGGCATATCTCTCAAACTGGTCAAAAATGGTGAGTACATATGGACAGAGACACTGACAACCAACAGTGAATGACAGGCGTGTGCCCATGAAAACAAATAAGCATAAAATAAAAATATTACATCAGGCTTCCCATGATGCACTGAGTGTTTCTCCTTCTCTCACCTCTGTTCACTCTCTGTGTTTTTACACCTCTCTGCATTTAATCATGAGTTATTACTAATCTCTGGCTCTCCTCCACAGGGTGTCTTTTGTTCTTTCTTCCTCCCCTCACCCCCAACTGGTCGTGGCAGATGGCTGCCCGTCCCTGAGCCTGGTTTTGCCGGAGGTTTCTTCCTGTTAAAAGGGAGTTTTTCCTTCCCACTGTTGCCAAGTGCTTGCTCATAGGGATCGTCTGATCGTTGGGGTTTTTCTGCATTATTGTAGGGTCTTTACCTACAATACAGAGTGTCTTGAGGTGACTGTTGTTGTGATTTGGTGCTACATAAATAAAATTGAATTGAATTGAATTAAATATATTGTTCATACTTGATCATTTGTGCATTATACATCTAACACAACCATTAGCATAGCTTACTCTAACGTCATTGTTGGGGAATGTTTATGATAAAAAATTAATGCATAATTATATATACCTTTATCCTGCTCCTTCTGATTTTTTTTCTGTTCAGCCCCAGAGGGATAAATCTTTTTTGAGACATACTTGTTGCGATCTATGTGAAAACACGTAAACTTGTTTTTAAAAGAACGCGGTTGTGTCCATCTGAGCAGGTTTTTGCCTACAAACTGCATACACAGACGTGCTCCTGTGCAGTCCTCCAAAACCCCAACAGCATGTAGCTCGACTGTGAGTGGGTCGAATGCTGATTGGTTGATAAGTGGGCTGGAGCTTCACTCTTTTCCGCTGATGGACAAACAACAGCACAAGCAAGAGAAGCCCACAGACCGGTTGTACTGCATACTTTGCACACTGCCCCCATCGACAAGAGACGCTCTCTGCAGGTAGACGGGACATCCGTGACTCCCTACAATCTGTCAGTGCACTGCCAACAGGGAACCATGTTCAGCCCATAAATGTGCAAAGACAGTGTGATGAAGAAGAGCTGAAAGAACTGCATAAATTATGTTTAGTTCAATCAGGAAGACCATCTCATGCTCATTTTCGCTAATTATATTCTCAGTCTCTTCCCTGATATCACATCAGCTGGATGAGGGCGTTTCTCCCTCTGCTAAATCAGATTTTTTTACAGCCTCTGTCATTTCAGCTGTCATTTCATTGTCAGAACAATACAATCTTCCTCCACCTCGAGTCTTCATCAGGACTAGTATCTAATAAGCTCATTAGCTACTTATTAAATCCACACAGAGGTCTTCCAAAAACTTTCTTTCTTCACCCCTGCTCCAGACTCCATCTGTACAGTTCACGGCACCATAAACTCCATAAAAAGATAACACCACCACAGTGGACCTATTCTGAATCCACTGCAGAAGTACCTTAACACTGACTGTATGAGACCATGAGAAAACAGGTCTCGAATCCCTTGATGTGTGACCTTGGTGAACACTTCCCTGATGATTTTATGGTCTCAGTCTCTAGTTTCAAGTCTCATTGAAGACAATATGATGTTATCTTTATGAATTATGCTTCCCATTAGAGTTAAAGAGGTGGATAAGTCAGATTATGCTTTTGGGCGGGTAGAGTTATGACTGACATGTTGCAAACATATAAGCATGCTGTGTCCCTCGATTTCTCAGTTAGGTCTAATTTCTAACCAACCTGCTGCTCAAACCCGCCGCTTATGAGGGGCAGCCAATCAGAAGGTGGTTTGCTTAAAAGGGGAGGGGCTAGAAGATGAGCTGAGAGGCTGCACAAAGAACCATGATAAGATAAATAAGGATTATTTTGAGCTGTGAGTCATGCAAAGCTTCTTTAGTTAGAGTCCAAGAATAATATGGAGTATAACAGGTTCACTTTAAGCTTCTCTCTCTCCTGATTAACTCCCCGAAGCGCTCTCCTGCTGTGCTCATGCACATTTCTGTCTGCTGCTGTAAGAGTTTAAGATAGGCACTCTCATAATCTTCAAACTGCAAAGACTTTTCTGCGAAATCTTACCGTTTAACCATTTGTACGAAATGTTTAATCTTTAACTGAAGAAAATGAAAGCTTGTGTGACCACTTCACAGAGAGCTGCCATCACTCTCTGTTCCATGTGCCTTCATGACATCACAGCTATTGATGGATGCTGTGGTGCTAATGCTGCAGCCGTGTTATGGATTTTAGCCAGAAGCATGTTCAAACCATCATTTTGATGGGAGGACAGCAGACAGCAGGCCGGTGCTGTGTTTGTGTGAGCTCACAAGGATAGAAAGATGAAGACGTTTCATCAGTCTGGCCCTCTCCTCAGAGACAGCTTAATGTTTAGATAAATGCTGGCATTAAAATGTCAGTTCAGCATTAGGACTCCAGTTTTGACTTGAAGTAAGCAAATAAATTTTACTGCATCTGTGAGCCTTTTTAGCTCTCTGTCCAGACTCCAGGGTGTGTAAATTTGAAAACACCAGCTTGGTGTTTCACTGTGTACAAAGTAAACAATGACCTCAGCTGCTCAGCTGTCTACCAGTAAAGTTTAAACAACCTTTAGTTACCTTCAGCTTTCCATTTAAAAGCTAATATCAGAGTATCCTCAGGGAATTCAGGGTGACAGATCTGTCTTTGCTTTTCATGTATAGTTTGTTTCTTTATGTTTGTACTTCTGCTGTGCATGTTTTAAGTAGTTAGTGTATATTATTAAATTAAACACCACACGAACTGCTTGAGGTAATAAAATAAATTACTTACACCGTGAGAGGAAAGCAAGGCGGAAACCTTAAAGGATTTTATCAAAGAAAATGACCAATCCGCTACGGTTTACTCTGGCAAGCTTTGTGTCTTCTTCACTCAGTGAAGAACTCGCTGAGGGCCACAGTCACACGCTAATGACATGTTAGCTGCTGTGAGTGTGCGGGCGGCTATTTGCCCAGGCGGTTGTGCACATGTTGTGGACCGTGAGACTGACCAGCTTGTCATCGGTCTGGGCCGAACACGATGAAAATCGGCCAAATCCAGTCCTTGGCTGGTCGATCGTCTCTAAGAAGAGGTTCCCTCAAACTGAATGTGAAAAAATAATTTTTTGAGTGATAATTTTACCTTTGTTATAGATTATAAGAAGTGAAAAAAAATAATAAAAGATCATTCAAATGTGACATAAAAGATTCGAAAATTGGATTTCTTTTACCATTTTCTGTTAAAGACCAAAGGATAGATTAGTTTAAATTAACTGACAGGGAAAATAATCCAAATCCCATAAGGTATAACACTGTTAAACAGGAACTATTCTAATTTTTTTCCCCCGTCATACATACACTTACTGGACACTTTATTAGGTACATCTTGTTATTACCGGGTTGGACCTCCTTTTGCCTTCAGAGCTGCTTTAATTCTCCATGGCACAGATTCAACAAGGTGCTGGAAACGTTCCTCAGAGATTTTGGTCCATGTTGACATGATAGCATCACACAGCTGCTGCAGATTTGTCGGCTGGATCCACCATGAGAATCTCCTGTTCCTCCACATCTCAAAGGTGCTCTATTGGACTGAGATCCGGTGACTGTGGAGGCCATTTGAGTACAGTGAACTCATTGTCATGTTCAAGAAACCAGTTTGAGATGATTTGAGCTTTGTGACATGGTGCGTTATCCTGCTGAAAGCAGCCATCAGAAGATGGTTCACTGTGGTCATAAAGGGATGGACATGGTCAGCAACAATACTCAGGTAGGCTGTGGTGTTTAAACGATGCTCATTTGGTACTAAGGAGCCCAAAGTGTGCCAAGAAAACCTGGATATTTTCTCTTTTTCGGACCATTATCTGTAAACCATAGAGATGGTCATGTGTGAAAATCCCAGTAGATCAGCAGTTTCTGAAATACTCATACCAGCCAGTCTGGCACAGACAACCATGCTACATTCAAATCTCTTAAACCACCTTTCTTTCAATTCTGATGCTCGGTTTGAACCATGACCATGTCTACATGCCTAAAAGCATTGAGTTACTGCCACTGAGTTACTGACTGATTTGTGTTACTGAGGAGTTGAACAAGTATACCTAATAAAGTGGCTGTACATATATATACTGTTAAAATGGTGGATGCAGTTTTTTTCTTCTCTTCTCTTGGGACTGTATGACGTCATAGAGATGATCACAGGTCTCAGGAACAGAAGCTCCACCAACCTGCCGCTTTAGCCTTTTGTTTGAGGGGCAGCCAATCAGAAGAAAGCTGTCTTACACCTCAATCACACAGGCACATACCACAATGGGATAGAACAGACCTACAACCAATCAGAACAACTGTGCGATGTAGCTCTGGGTGACAAAACATTATCAACAGGCTGCAGCAAGCTGATGATGTTAGAAAAGTGGTTGTGACTGGTTTTGTACCAGCAGGGTGGGTGGAAATCTCAGCTCTGAGATTTGTCTGCTTCCAGGGTTAAAACTTCTTAACAAACTGGCTTAAAACTTCAAGTCATTCGTAAATATTTACAAGAAATAAAAAATGCAAATCACATAAATATTTGGTCTTATTTTAGATCCTTCTCTTTGGTTCAGAAAGGTCACAATGACACGATTCCCATCTTCAGACATTTAAGAAATGGTTTTGTTATTGATACGCCTGAATGCAGTCATATTTTTCCTCTCAACTTTTTAATGTTGGATTAATAAAAACCAATTAGGGCACTTTAGAAATGAGCCTTGGACTCTGATGAAATTAAACCAATTTCCTGGCCTCAAAAAAGCTGAAGTGCATTAAAGTGCAGTGTTTTATTAGTGCCGATTCCTGGCACATATCACCCATATCAGACGCGCTGACATCCCAAAAACCAGATCACACTTACTCCTAAATTGCTAGAAGACCTGCCTGAGCTGTTTACTTAGGAAGGAAAGAAGCAGCTGGACCTCATCCTGCTTCACGAATCTCAACATCTCTGCACCAGTTCAAACAGACCGACGAGCCAAACCGACCTTATCCTCCACTGGCCTCTTTATGTAACCTCTTCTCTTTAGTGCTGCAGCTACAACCTGAGTGAATCATATAATTTAGGACTTCTGCTGATCACTGCCAAGCCTTTTCCTCAACAAAAAATATCCCATCAAATCGAGGAGCAGGAAGCAAGAAGAAGGGCTCTGCTTCAACGCTACAGGCTCACAGTGCACTCTGGTTTACAGCCGTATAGATCAAGTTACCAATAAACGACAAGTGCATCAACTCAAACAAACAAGGCCCAAAGGACTGGACAGATTAGTGGTTGTTAGCTGACACAGTGCTTTAACAAATCAATAACATGATCGGTATAGCTTCCACAGCCATCTGGGGCCTGTACTATGAAGCAAGCTCAACATACCCAGGATCTCTTTTCATTATCTGGCTTCACTTAAAATACAGTCTAAAAGCAAGACCTGCAGCCAAAGCACAAAGAGGGAAGAGGCCAGCAAGAAAACTGGCAAAAAATGTGTCAGTTAACAGACTATCAGCATCAAAACCCCATTGCTAAGATGTGGGAAGATCTGACTATAATCACAATTCTATATTCTGTTAACGTGTTCTTTAAACAAAGGTTTCAAATGATGTATAACACACTGTTAGCCTTATACTTTCAGGAGCAAACCACACTGGTGTTTCATGGTCTGAGAGCAAGTAAAGAACAGATACAGATGAGGACAGAATTATGAGCCCCTCAATGAACATTTAATTTTTTTAAAAGCATGATATGAAGGTGCTCCTAAGAATCTAAATTTCTTATTGATGCTTATCAAAACTTTAGACCATCTATTTGTGCACTGAGGTCTGAGACATCTTCCAGCAATGGTGGCACTATTGTCCAGAGAATTAATTGGTCAGTAGGTGGTTTTGGAAGAGGTGTGCAGCCTCACGGTACGAGGTGAACCTCCTTTGTAATCCAAAAATCCAGGGTTAAACCTGAGGCAACCTCGCCAAGGCCCAAATCCTGATTTGTAGTGCAGGCCTCTGTGGTGGTATCTTCTTAAAAAAAACACAAGGATTTTTTTTTTAAGAATCTGGTATTACTGCCTAATTTTCACTCATTTTGAGTCCACTTTAAACAGATCTGTGATGTTTTATCCACCAAAAGTTGTTTGTATTGATGCAAATCCATCTCTCCTTACAGACCAGAATCAGTCAGATCACATTTGAAGGTGGTTACATAATCAGACCGCATCCCAACTAAACCTCTTTCTGCCAAGTCAAGCAAGCCCAACATAAACTACGGGTACGAACTATAACACTAGTCCATACAGCAACACAGTTTCACTTGATCTAATCTTCATAGTGTAATCACATCAAACTCCAGAAACACATTTTAATATCAGGTGTAAACTTCAACACAGTCTCTTACCTGATGGGGTAGTCCGCAGCGCTGAGATTGATGAAGAAGTCCCAGGACCAGTCAGCCATTTTGAGGAGGTCGTCCATGCTGCGTAGGTACATGGTCAACAGGCTGGCCCCGCCCCAGATGGTAGCCATCCTCCAAGGAGTCACCCGCACGTTTGGATACCGGCTGGCCAGAGACGCCACCTCTCTGTGGAGGTAGCTGGACCTCTGAAAGAGGGAAGGAAGAGGTTTCACTTTTTAAAATCACCATTAAGAAATATTCACATATTTAAAATGAATTAAATGACTTCCTAATATGATACCTGGATAAGTAAAGATGGATGGATGGAAAAGCTCAATATAAATGCACATTTGACACCATTTTTCAGCCCATTTTTTTGTAAGAGTCTCATGAAGCCAAGGGTGTCAGTTTCATCCCAAGAGATCTGGACTGGGCGTCAAACTGCCAACTTTTGGTTTAAAAGCATATCTTTCCAGCCAAAGTCACTGCTGCTAATTGCTTTTCTGCAGTTTTAAATGAGGCAACACAAAATGTTGCCTAAAAATGGAGTGTTGTGATGTAAAAGTCTCATTTTGAGTTGGTTAATGACGCAGAAACAATCAATAGAGTAATGCAAAGTTGAAGAAGACAGCGAAGAAAGTAACAGATTCAGGTAAAGTATTGAAGGATCTGCGGTGGGAGCGGTCTCTTGGACTGTGGACAGCTTTGCAACAGAGTGTGCAAAAACTCATGGAACTTTTAATGTTATTTATTCAACCTTCATTTTACCAGAAAGTCCCGCTGAGATAAAAATCTCTTTTCCCTGAGAGACCTATTTGAGGTTGCAGCCACACAAACACACAATATATTTAAAAAATGCAAAAGATACAATTTAAAGTGCAACATACACAAAATGATCTACAAAAACAGCAGCTGATAGTCATAAAAATAACCACACATTCGCTGCATCCTGTAAGATAGAAACGTGTTTAAGTTTAGATCTTTAGCAGGGTTAGTGCTATTAAGTATTCCATATCCAAGGTGTGTGGTAGGAAAATGCTGTTACACCCAGAAAAAGCAACAAAAAGCAACACATTGTCCTTGTTTAGGTTGTTTAGTTAGCAGTGAGTGCTATCATTACTGCAGTTTGTGTTTGTTCCCTGATTGTTGTCTTAATTATGGCTGATGACATTGTTAAATTTAGATAGCAATGAGCTACTAATGACTGAGGCGACTGTGGTGATGAGACATCTGGCCAGTGCTGATGTTCATTAAATATGTAACTGTTATATAAAGCAACAGTAGCTGCACTGTGTGTAATGCTCAGGAGTCCTGCTGCACAAGTGAGATCTCTGTCCCATAGTTGTTGATCCAAGGCAAACTTACGTTGGTATTAATTACAAATCATTATTTGGGAAAATAAAAAATAACTTTTCTCCCCGTTTTAAATGTTCCTGATTTTTTAAAACCACATATTTTAACAAGTATGATGTCCCCTGTCTTGGGGTAAAAGAGCGCAACATAAAAGGTTAAAAGAGTGTTCCCGCCTCGGTCTCCAAACCAGAGTCCAACTACAGGTTTATTGGTGAAGTGTGCCTTATTTTATCAAGTTCATCTAAGAGAAACGTGACAAGAATTGAAAGCATCAAGGCTACAATAATAAACAGAACAGAGACATCGTTGCAAAAGTAGTGGAACGTGACCCTAAGTGAAAACAAACACAGACATGTACTAACCCCAGGGCACCAGATCACAGAAAAACAGAAGGTACCTGTACAAAAGAAAAAGGCAGTTCACCACTCTTTGTTTCGGTGCCATATGTACAGGAAAAGTAAATTAATGTGTTTATACAAGAAAAAAAAGCACACGCACCAAGCCTAATTAAAACTCAGACATTTTCACCAGAAACACAGAATGAAGACTTCTGGAGACCGAGGACAGAACCATATGCTGCTGCTGTCAATACTGAAAGAAGCAGCCAGGCAGCAGCAGAGACTTCAACAGGCAAACCCATGAGTGCAGCCATTCAGAGGAAAGCCTGTAGGGAGATCCTCCCTCAGAGATCATCGGAAGCCAGTGGTTCTTAAACTTTCTCTGGCACACCCATTTCAAAAGCTCGAAAAAGTTCACACGCCACAATTCATTAGCAATTAAAAAAAGAGAGCTATGTTGATTTTCGTTAAATAAAATTCAGCATTAAATTAACTTCAGTCTTACTCACCCTAAAAAAGTTATTTTCTTTCAGCTTTATATTATTATTATTATTATTATTTATATTTTACCCCTGGTCTGCCAATGCAGCGAACCACAGTTTAAGAACCGCTATCATAACCAGAGAGGACAGTCTGGTTATAACAGCACTGGACTTCAGTGACAAATCTGTAGTTAGACTCTGGTTTAGGGATCAGGGCTGGAACTTCCTTTAACCATTTATGCTGTGCTCCTAAACCCCTAAAATGGGGGCATAACAAAGTGGGGGCTCCATGGTGTGATTTCCCCAGCCAGTGGCCCCTCGACTCCCCTACTTCTGGTCCCATGTTTCTACCAGGAAATTTTTGTGTGCCTTCAGTTATATTTGCTGATCTGTACTTCAGGTTATGGGAAAATGTTTAATTTTTAAAAAGAGAAATAAGACATTACAATGAATGTGAAAAATGTGCTCTGGATGACAGTCAGCAGCCCTACCTGGTCCACGTGGATGTAGTAGTAGTGTGAGGTGTGGTAGATTGCTTTGAAGAGACGCTGGAACTGACGCGAGGCTCGGCCGTGGACGACCAGGACGAAGGCGATCCGTACAGGCGGAGAAGCATCGGAGGCGTCCTCATCCAACTGTATGTTCACATTAGCTTTACCTGGACAGAAGAAGGTCAGCAGATCCAACAGGCAGCAAATTTCAAAGTGCAGTCTCACTAATAAATCCAGGAATCTCTGTATGTGTGAAAAGTGTTCATCTCATCCACTTCATTCTAGCAGGTGTGTTGCTCAGGACCTAAATAGGTGCAGTATTGAGTTTTAAGATCTTATGGATAAGCGTTTCTCATATTTTTTTCTCTGCATAAGCATTAACAGCCCCTCTTTTCCAGCAATTAGCGGCAAACAAAAGCCATACTATACCAAAGTCCCCAACTTGTTTTCTTTCTGCTAAAATGTCTTGATTCAGACAGGTAAGATAAATAAGGGATATTTTGACCTGTCAGTCATGCAAAGCTACTCTAGTAGACCCCAAACATAAAAATATGGAGCTGGAAATGAGCAGAATGTTTCCCTTTTAAGACATCAACGTCACTTCTAACCGTATTCCTCACTCCACCTCTCCATTTTCACTTCCGCCTTTCCTAGACATGCTGTCTGCAGCTGGCTGAGTTAAATCTTGTATATACAAGCCCTCTGACAGCCTAATGCCTCCTCATCATCCCGCGGGTCGCAGCCCGCTTGGCTTAATTAGTGACCTTTTTGGGCTGTGGGGCTTTCTGGGATTGGAGTTTGAGGGGGGAAATGACAGCAATCAGGCGGCTGAGTCGAACACAGAGGGAGTGATGCGTCAAATACACCCAGGGATGTGCACAGCAACATCAAACTCCTTAAAAGATTGAACACATGTCCGTCAAACTGAAACCAAACTCCTGCCCAGCTTCACTCTGAGGATATAATCACTGGTGTATCATCAAAGCAACCTATAATCATATAAATTAACCCTCAAATGGCCCTGAGTGGTTCTGAGAGCAAGACTACGAGTAAATCATTAGTCAGCCTTTCCAAAAATAAGACTACAAACTGCTTGTTTAATTAGGGTGTAATTATGCTGGATGAGCATCGTCCTCTCTGCGTCCATTCATGTTTCAAGTCCCTGAAAATAGAGCTGGCAACCACGGGGGATGCCTCTTCGCATCTGTGGCACGTGCTCAGTTAAAAATGTTTCTGAAAGGGTAAATTTGGAAGGGAAAAATCCCTTTTCCACTTACTGCAATCTGCCACTTCAAAGCAGCCACTTCTTCGTGTCCTTTCTGTCTTTAAATCTGTCACCCATTCATTTGCTGACAAGTGAATCACTATGTTAACATGAAAGGATATTTCAGACCTAAAATCACAGGTTAATACATGCAGACTATGAATAAATCTTGATGTGCTCATACACGTGGAAATTTAGTCCCATTGATACCCAGAGCAGACTGCATCCTGCAGGCTAAAAGTGATGGATCACACCATCACAGCTGTCAGCTAAAGCTATGTGAGGTAAAGCACATAACAGAATATGCAATACATACATTATAAAAGTAATCTTTTCACCTCTTCATGCCAGGTTCATACTTTACTAGTATCCAGCTTACAAATCCCTTCATCAGAGGGTGGGCAGTCATCATTTTGACGTGACCTTCACTAAAAGGGCACTAACTGGGAATCCATCCTTCTAATGGACTGCAAAAGCTGTGTAACTGTCCTAGTCCTGAGTTTTGAACTCTAAGTTTTATATTTTTAGACTTTGAATTCTTATTAATTACTAATTACAGGCTTGCGGCGCTTCTTCACCTCACTTGTGTATTAAAACACAGAAATGTATGTTAATGACCTCCGCAAAGGAGGTTATGTTTTTGGTAGTGTTTGCGTGTCATTCTGTGACACGCAAACGTAATAACTCGAAAAGTTTTGAATAAATTCTGATAAAACTTTGTAGGGGTGTAGAGTGGGGTCGTGTTAACAATCCATTAAAATTTGGCTTCCATCCACCAAGGTCTTCAAGGTCAAGTTAATGATTTATTGGTCAAAAATTGACAAAAAGCCTTAGAACTTAGAAACTATGATTCTTACAAGTGTGGCATGTTTTGTCAACATATAGAAAGTAGGTAAAAGTGGTACTTTACAAGGTAAAGTACCATTAAAATATCACGTCACATTTGACCTCTGACCTCTCCCTCAAGGTCAGTAGATTGATCTGAAGGTCAAAGTGATAATAACGCTATATAGAGCTATTTAAAATGACGTTTCTTACCGCCATTGTTTGTATTGACAACATAGGGAATGATATATGGGGATTCTAAATATCACATTAGTTTATTATGACTTTGTTATGTACATTACAGTAACAGGTTATAAGAGTTTAAATACACACCAATTTAAATGCATGTACAATGTTCCCGAATAAGTATAATTTATTTTGGAAAACAAAATAAACTTGTGCTCAAAAACCTTCTTCAATTGATATTTATTACTAAACATTTAAACAAATTTACTAAACAATGAAATGAATGCTACACATGTACTATATCCACAAAAATAAGAAAAAAATGTACTCAAAATTTTGTCAAGTAATTTCTGGAATTCATATTCTAGTAACCCCAACTATAACTGTACTTAATCTTTTATAAAATATGCTTTGTAAACCACAAAACATAAATATTTTGTGACTTTTGCCATTATGATTACAACCTGGCGTAAAATTCAAAACAAAAAAATACTAAGTAAATGCCATATCTAGAATCATACCTTGTAAGACAGGTCACACCTGCAAAATGTGCCTGTGCCTTTGTGGCTTGTATTTAATTTTACGTCCCCTGTCTCCTTGTCATTGATTAGTTTCAGCTATTTTCTGTTATCCAGGTGTTTCCACTCTTTCCTGGTTGCCCTCTGAGTCTGTCTGTGTATTTAAAGCCTCAGATTTGGTCATACTGTTTCCCTGCCTGTTTCCTCGTGTTTTTCTCTGAGCTGACTGGATTTAGTTATTTTGTGTCTTGGACTCTGCTTAATTTCTGTTTTGGACTTAAGTTGGACTTTATCAGCCAAATAGATGGCTCACCCTCTGTTTCATCAAATCAGCCTCTGTAGTCTGTTTTTGGGTCCTTCACTCTTCACATTCCAATTCATCACAGTAATAAGGACCATTCTGCTCATTTACATCTCCATGTTTTTATTCTTGAACTCTACTACAGTAGCTTTGCATGAGTCTCATTTCAAAATAATCCATTATCTTATTTCTTATTTCTTTATCTTATTCTGGGCCTTTGTGCAGCCTCTCAGCTCATCCTCTATCTGGAACAAGCTGTTTTAGCTTCCTTTGCACTCTCAGCCGACTGTCTTCTGATTGGCTGCCCCTCACAAACAGAAGGTTTGAACAGCATTTATGCAACAGAAAATAAAGAGCATAACAGCTCTTAACCTTAACCTAAAATTTAAGGTTCATGATGTTTATGTTTGCTGTTGT
>VUQS01074701.1:0-12659 GCA_015108495.1 Heterochromis multidens | reverse complement strand
TGTTTGTTATCAATGTCTCGCCGCCATTTGCAATGATGCCGAGATTGCCGTCGAAGTCTCGCGTGACTACAGCAGCATAGCCTCCTTCACTGTTATCTGCCCCTCAATTTTAGTTACAACTTAGACATTTAGGACCCTGGGGGGCAGGCGTGTTACCCAGAGGTTGGATGGTGGAGATGCTAAAGTGACCCAATTCACTTCTCCTCTGCTATCTGCCCCCCAATTTTAATAGCATCATAGTTTTCATACAGTCATACTCATCGTCCACACACAAACTAAGTACTGTCAGGATTCTGTCTCGCAAATTAATACTTCATCAACATTTTTACTTTTTTTTTCTTAAGGATTTATTCCTGCTGTTTAACAAAACAAAAAACAGTAACAAACAACTCAAATTTTGATTGATTCATTTGATTGATTGTTTATTTTAGTATCATTCTATGACTTTAACCTTTAGGTAGCGCATAATGTTTGACATTTTATATTAATTTTACTATAAAATAAAGTAAATAACTTTAAACAGTTGCTGTTATCAAGTGAAAACTCCAAAGATTTCAGGGCAGGGCTAAGCCCCCAGTGTTTCACTATCCTAGCAACGCTCCTGGTGGTACTATATTGCTTCAGAAGTTACGGTTAGTACTTCCCTCCAAACTATTTCCTTACATTTCTAAATGTTTTTAATTGATCTTTGCTTTGTCTATTTTATGACAAAAAAATGCCCTTTTCCTCTTCCTTTATAATGGAAGCGCTGACTTTGGACCAGGCAGCAAACTTTCTGAATGTCCACTTGGGGGCGCGAACAGCACGCACAGATAAATGTCCTCTGTCTTTGTGAGGACACCGAATACATTCCCTAATCTGGTAGCCCAACCATAACAATAAAACTGATCACAAAACCATAAACACCAATCACAACCATCACCCTTTATGTGTGCTGTTAGGCACATGAGTAATAGCCTACTGTCAATATATGTCTAATTAACCCACAAAACCGAAAGACAGCAAGGCAGGTTAATTTGAGATCAGTGAGTGATCACGATCCACTACTTTAAGAGCTTTGAGTGCATACTGCTGACGATTTGCATCCGTAAATCACATGGGTGGATGACTCCAAATATTCCTCAGGTCGGCTCTCACTCGCCCAGGAGTGTCTGTGTTTTTGTGGCAGTTTTGTGAAGTAGTGCACACTTGCCCAGGATACCCCAAAGTGCACTGGGATTTACATCCAGACAGTGTAATACAAATTTTCCACCTTGAAACCTGTGGTGAACAGTAGGTCACTAACAAGAAGCCCACAGCTTATATGCAGTTTATCTTTACGGAACACATCATCGCTGGAACTCCTCGCTAAATCCTTTGCGTCAAAAAAACAAAAAACAAAAAAAAAGCCCATACCGGAAGCAATTGAAAGTTAAGTTCTAACTTTATTCCAGTAGTTCATTTATGGTTAATTAATTACTTTTTTCTCTTGTGCTTTTGTTGATAGGTTTGTAAGAAAACTAGTCAATGCTTTAGTGGACAATAATAAACCCTAAACAATTAAAGTTTTACCAGAAGGCCCTCTACAAGTTCGAGAAAATAATAAATAGAGAAGCTTCACAGATGTCCGTTGGCAAAACTTGACATCTTGCTGTGCAAGTTTTCTAGTTATGATTTTACATGAGCTTCATATTGTGGGATAACAGTGTAGTAAGTTGCTGTCTTGTTATAGCAGCTGACATGAGATTATTCAGGATGCAGAATAGTCAGTGTTTGGATAACATAAACTCAGTATACTTCCCAATGACTATATAAAACTTTTCTACAATCACTGGTACATTTAAGTACACTATATCGTTGTTGAGAAGCTTTTATTTTGAAGGTAAAGGTCGGATGTGTTGTTGGTTGTTTTTGGCACCTTGACGGACGTCTGGAACGAATGACCGACTCGGTGACTGCAGCCGCAATTTAGGCAACATGGGAGACGTTGTGGGATTTATCTTGAACGGATTTTAAGAGCCGTCGGGAAAATGGCCGAGAGGTAAGTCCAGCAACACATGCACTATTTTGGTCGTTGTAGAGAAAAGAGCACGAATCAAGGGAGGCAGCCCAGAGACGAGACTAGCAGCAGTTCGCTTGGTGGCCGTGCTCACTAGCTAGTTCGCCACGTATTCGCTCCCACAATTCAGTAATTTCCACACAGAAAAACACGTGCGAATTCAGACTATTTCCCTGTCCTCTCCCTCGGTTGTTGGTTGTTGGCTGGGATGCTTTCCTCTGGATATTTGTTAGCGTGGAAGGAGCGGTACATGGAGGCTGGGTGATGATGCTGTTGCACCTGTCGGTCTGAATTCCCATCTCTTTGCTGGAATGCTGCTAACCTGCTTTTCTAGCTGGATGCTAGCAGCAAATCCACCATGATCAATTCGGGAGGAAGCTTGAATAACCAAATCCTCCCTCGCAGCATCACTCGTCCTTGTGATGGATCGAGGCGACTCCCATTGCGGGACACTGGAATTAGAGCTGGATGGCCCAATCGCAATCGGCACTACCTTTCTACTCCCTTATTAATTAGCCTATAATTATAAAGACATTAAAAAACAAACAAAAAAAACACCTTCTCATCTCAGCTAATGAGTGGCTGCCTCTCGCGCGTAGAGAAAACGCAACAGAAATTCCCTTAAAGATCCTTCAGTTTCATTTGAACTTTACACACATTCAGATATTTTATAACACAGACGTGAACAGCCATTTCTGATTTTGTAATTCTCCGTGGGAGGTTCGGTGTTCATGTAATGTGTGAATGAACTACAGTAATGGAGTAAAACCCCTCTGTTCGCCATGATCTTCCACGGTCGGTGCAGAGAGGTGGGAAATCAACGACAGGAATCCAGCTGAATTAGGACTTGTTTGGTGTAAGTGCTAATCCTTCTATTTAGTAGTATTTGTTAATGATGCAGGATCTCACGCTGTTCATGTAAATCTGTCTTTGCTGATATAAACAAACAGGCTGAATTTGAATAGTGTGGAGTTACAGCTGGTCTGAATCCAGACCCGTGTTCTTCAGCTGCCAAAGATGGAAACATGGACGTGTTTTTTTCTTTTATTAAGTTGCTTGCCATGAAAGGGAGGGTGTGGAACACATCTTGAATATAGACAATGGCAGTTTGTCCCCAGCACCTAGCAAGCTCATGTGCCTGTGTTAATAATTAAAGGCTATTAAATTTCTGCTGCAGGGGTCATTTGCCCTCAATAAATAAAATGACTCATTTTGAACAAATCATGATTCATTAGTGCTGTAATAATGGATGAGATTGCAGTTGGACTTGTGGTCAGATGTGGTTCTGTAAGGGTTGAGATAAGTAGCTTTGGACTCAAAAATACAACTTTGAATCAAGGATAAAAGCATCACAGTATCAGCCTGCTTCACAAACACCTGCTTCTTGCTACCCTGCATGTGTCAGTTTTTTACAGTGGGGTTATATATTGCTTTCACATAGACCCAAACCAAAAGAAAACCCACACATCAATTTTGGTGTAACTATGACCACAGTGATGTCGTGGTTGCTATATGGTGTTGTATACTATATTTACATTGCTTTATTTGCTGTATTGGCCAGTTTAGTAGAAGTTAAACTGTGGTACCTGTGGCTAAGGTGGTAGAGTTGTCCACCAATTGGAAGGTGGGTGGATTGATCCCTGGCTCCTTCAGTCTTCCTTGTACAAATACCGAACCCTGAGTTATCCCTGATGCACCAGAGTGAGTGTTCATATGCTTAGACATGAATGTGTGTGTGATTGGGTGAATGAAACTGCAGTAGAAAAGTGCTGTATTCAATTCAATTCAGTTTTATTTATTTATATAGAGCCAAATCACAACAACAGTTGCCTCAAGGTGCTTTAAGCTTACAGCACCTGGTATTCCCAGGCGGTCTCCCATCCAAGAACTAACAAGCCCCGACCCTGCTTAACTTCCAAGATCAGACGAGATTGGGCGTGCTCAGGGTGATATGGCCGTAACCCTATAAATACTGGTCCAATGAATATGTTGTGTCTTGTTCACTATAGACTCACGATCATTCTGTAACCACAACTAAAGTGTTGTTAATAATGCCTAAACATAACCATAAAAGGGTAATGATGCTGAAAACACCAAAAGCAGATAAAACAGTTTGATTTAGCATATTTTGCAGAAAATAAAGCAGATAGGTTATTGGTGAGTAATTAATGAGTGTGTCCAGTGTCAACATTTTAGCAAATTACAAGATATTGTAACTGAGATACTGTAACTGAATGAGCTGCACATGAACATATTTCCTTTCTGAGTGATCATTTAACATGTAATAAGTACATGAAGTATAGCTACAGTAGCAGCACACTCTTCTTAAAACTTTGTGTGTGGTGATTTTTTTTCAGAAAATGTCACAATTTTAAATTCTGGATTTTAACAGATCTTAGCAGCAGCTTGGTATTAGATGCTAGTTAACACATAGTTATTAATTGGCCCTGTTTCATGCTCATTTTGTTGTCTAATAATGAAACAGAAATGTATGTTTGTGAAAACAGCTTTATTGGGAGTTTGGTTGTAATAAAATACAGTATACATTCACTGGACACTTTTAGGTACACCTTGCTGGTACCAGGTTCGACCCCCTTTTAAGAACTGCCTTAATTTTTTGTGGCATAAATTCAACAAGGTGCTGGAGACATTCCTCAGAGATTTTGATCCATATTGAAATGATAGCATCAAACAACTGCTGCAGATTTGTCAGCTACACATCCATGATGTGCATCTCCCATTCCACCACATCCCAAAGGTACTCTTTTGGATTGAGATCTGGTGACTGTGGAGCAGAGGTGGGAAGTAACGAAGTACACATACTTTGTTACTGTACTTAAGTAGAATTTTCAGGTATCTGTACTTTACTTGAGTATTTATTTTTCTGACAACTTTTTACTTTTAGCCCCTACATTTCAACACAAATATCTGTACTTTCTACTCCTTACATTTTCCAAAGGCTTATTACTTTAGGTTTAACGCATCTGAGGAAAGATATTACTTCATGTCACTGCAACATCAAACTGATTTGAGCCTAAACAGTAACATGAAAGGCAATCCTATTGGTGTATCAATCACCAGGGTTATTGCATACAAAGAGATGAAAGAGGGAAAACCATATAAATTTATGCATCATTTATAGCACCATAGTCAGGGGTTAAAGTGGGCCGGTGTTTTTTGGCGCAACACCGGAACAAGTGCAGATGTCCATAAGTTATGGTTGCAGTACTTCAGCATCTAGCTAGCTCTACAGAAGAGGAGTGAGTATAAAGGGAGTAACTTTTTTAAGTGTCAGCTAATTTCAAATGCATGTTTCTATCATCTCAACAAATATCAGCAAACACACAAACTGTTTGTGTACAGTTTGTCTCACAGTGTGTCTGCTAGCTAAAGGTACAACTGCTGTATTTCCCAGGGAGAGAAAAGAATGAGAGCTAACTTCACTCAGAGATGGAGAAAGAGAAGAAAGACAGAACAGGAGAGGAAGAAGAGAAGTTAGATTTAAAGGTCGGGACTGCTCAGTAATACCTGATAAACTGGAAATATAAAGCTTATGTGTAATTCCTCATTTTTAAAATCGGATATTGGATCTGTAGATGATGTGAAATTATGTTTTGTTCATATTGTGAAACGTCCTGCAAAACAAACTGGGGTATTCCAATTGTATTATTTAAATATTGCATGAAAATACTCTACAGTTTAGTGCAAACTAAACCTGCAAACTAAACAGGTTAGTTTGCTGTACTGTGACGGATTTAAAGTAAAGAACTGGTGCACAGTGGCTATGGTGTTCATGGTCAGAGTTAGGTTACATTAAGTATAGCAGAGATTAATTGAATTTAACCTGATGATGCTTAGATTCATTCACTGAATCCACCTTCATACCAACTTTATACTGTCTAGTACAAAGACAGTATAAACTGTATACTGTCAGTGTAGGGATGGAAATCAGCCAAGACAACTCATGAAACATCTGCTTACATCTTGTTGAATTCAGCTGTGTAAATCCACAAAGAGCAGCAGCAGGTCAGCTGATCACAGCCTGTACACTATTAAATTATTCGAGTTGTGATTCTTTTCCCCATGCTGAGCCATTACAACCAATTTTAGGGTTCCCCCACCTGCTGAATCCCACTTGAACCCCTGACTGTGCTCATTTTTCTGTTTAGGTGTGGAGGCAAAGTCACCTTCTATTATATCTTGTATTATTGTTGGGTCTTTACCTTACAATATAAAGCGCCTTGAGGCGACTGTTGTTGTGATTTGGCGCTATATAAATAAAATTTAATTGAATTTAATTCTATAATGTAGGCAACAGAAAATAGAGCTATTTTAAAAAATTCTTCTTTTTCTCTCCTCATGTTCTACATAATTGATTCAAGCTGAGTACATTCACTAGACTTAAAATTTAGACTGAAATAAAGTTTATATTTGCATGTACTAATGTAATTTTATTATAATAATATAGCACGAGGTTCAGTTCGCTATGCACAAAAATAGCTGGTAGAAACGTACTCAAAAGAGCTACTTTTACTTTCTTACTTTGAGTACATTTCAGAGCCTGTACTTTTTCACTTTTACTTGAGTAAAGAAATTGAATCGGTACTTCAGCTTTTACCAAAGTATTTTTTAACATTATTTAACAGTATTTTTTGTACTTCTACTTAAATACAGAATGTCTGTACTTTTGCCACCTCTGTATATTGCACATAGTTTGAAAGTCCATGAAAACAGCTACAGTGCTACAGTGCTGATTAGCTAATAGTGTTAGGAAGTTGATTCAGTTAGAATGTTGATTCAGGTCATCTGAGTGCAACATTTTCTGGGATTTTCTTACTTTTCTTACTTATTACTGGATTACTGAGCATGCATCAAGACATCCTTCCATAGTACTTATTGGACCCATTGGCAATTCAATTCAAATCAAATAGTGCCAAGGTAAAGACCCTACAATAATAGAGAGAAAACCCCAACAATCAGACGACCCACTGTAAACAGGCACTTGGCGACAGTGGGAAGTAAAAACTCCCTTATAACAGGAAGAAACCTCAGGCAGAACCAGGCTCAGGGAGTGACTGTGAAACATATAGCATGTGATTTACATCATATTAACATTTAGTGATCCCAGTTGGCCTACAGATTGGGACATTGCCATTCAGGAAGAAACCACTCCAATTAAGATAGTAATACATACTAGAACTTTGTATTGATTTGCAGTGACCCTTCCCTTTAAGGGAACAAAAGGACCAATGCCACTAAATTGATTATTTGTGTAAAGAAAGGGTGCAAAAGATTTAAGCTGATGTGTCAGACACTCAGATACATGGGTCCAGATGCTTCAGTTAGCCGCCAGCAGATGAAGGCCAAAACAAATGAGGAACATATTACTGCATAACCCTATTGAAATTTATTCAAAGACTATTACTAATGACTAATAATAACCTGAGATTAATAAAAATTATCTTTAACTTGTTTTATGATCACCAGTTGAAAGATAAGTTGCTGGAGGAAATAATTTAAATCTTACTGCTTGCTGCTTATCTGGTTAACCTGCCTCTCTGAAAGTTACTGGCCAGTGGGGACCCATCAGTGTAATATCTCCCTATATGAGAGCTTTGTGTTAGAATCAAAACTGGAAATAAAAACAAAAAAAAAAATGCAGTTGAAAAATTAAACAGCGTAACTAAAAAAAGTGACCACAGGGAGAAAATAAAGACTGAAGGAAAGATAAGAATATCATCAAATAGGATATAAATTTTATAGCAAGTTATGCCTTTCAGCTCAGTTTTTTTGCTTTCAGTTTATTTCTAATTTCTCATTGTTCGTTTTTATTTAATTATAGAGAAATTTTGTTCAGTTATTATGGCACAACATTTCTCTCTCCCCTCACCCCCAACCGGTTTCAGCAGATCACTACCTCTCCCTGAAACTGGCTGTGTCTGACGTTTCTTCCTGTTAAAGGGGAGTTTTTCCTTCCCACTGTCACCAAGTGCTTGCTCTGATTATTGGGGTTTTCTCTCTATTATTACAGGGTCTTTACTTACAATATAAAGTGACTTGAGGCGACTGTTGTTGTGATTTGGCACTATATAAATAAAATTTAATTTAATTGAATTGAACATTTCAGCAAACAACTAAAGGCCTCCAAGTAAACTCCAAATGCCTTCAAACAGTCCCACTGTAGGATTTTATAAATAGAATAAATAATAAATACAAAACGAGAGTGAAATAGTCTCATTTTATTGTTTTAAATTTAAAAAATCATGTGGCATGTACAACAGTAAATTTTATTTTTATACAATGACTGTGCTTGGTGCCATGTGTTCATCAAAGGAGTTTTGTTGTGGCTTTTATTAGCTTTAAGTGTCAACAAAAACATCATGCAGAAAACAAGACTAAAGCTGTACTGTAAATAGATTGCTGCTTTGCTCTGTTATAATTTCATATCAGTATTTTTCTTCCTTTTATTGTGTTTTGTACTATTCTCTTTCTTTCCATTCCTCCCCCTCACGTGACCCCATTTTTCTCATGTTTCTTCCGTACAACTTCATTGTGTTGCATTTTTAATGGGAACCTGCTTCTAGACCTTCATACTCTGCAATAAATCCATGAATTATGAAATAAACTGACAAATAAAACTAGCTAAGCCATTTGACTGCTTGTTTTTCTCCTTCTGGTGAATACAGGTTTAAAAAGAGGACCTTCTGTTTTGGTAGCGAACCTGAATCAAATGGAAGATTCAGTCCACCGGTGGCTGCTTCACCATACTGCCTCCTCTTTGTCTGCTTTGTGGTTTTGCCAAGGACCTGAGGTTCATCTTAGTATGTCTGCATGAAGCCTCTCACTTTTATCTTTCTTTGAGAAGATAATAATTATACTACATGAGCAAATGATGAATGATGGATGATGAAATGCATTAGCTTTACTGTATAATGTTGTGGTTGCAGTTTCTCATCCTTGTATTTTAAAACCTCTCTCACTCTGCTTACTTTATTAGTCAGTCTTGTCTTGTCTTTAAAGTAGACTGTCTTTTTTTCACTATTAATGACTCATCCTGGCACAGTTTATTATCAAAGTAAAATCTACATTTGTGTTGTCTGCCAGAGAATACACCTCTTTTTCACAACAAAAATAAAATCTTAATCAGCACTTCTTAGTCTTTATATCAGCATACACTCCTCTGAGGCTTAATCATTTGTATGTTTTAATTACACTAAAGTACATTAATCTAAAACCCCTGTCATTTCTGTTTTAGTGCTTTTTTTATTTTTACAAAATGGCTAAATGCCTTCTCATTGCTTTTAAAATCTGTTGCATGAAAGGAGCTATGAAATTTAACCTCCCTGTTAAATACATGCAGAACACTTCCTGCATGTATTTAACAGGGAGTTGAGTCTCAGTCAGTTGGTGTGTCTAATTAAAATGCAGTGGCCCTGCATCATTCTGTACAAAGCATTTGGGAGACAGGGGTCAAGGCCTGCTTGCTCTTGCTCCAGCCTTTATATAAGTGGCTGTCAACAAAGAGTAGATAGACAGAATCAGGAACACTCTTTGCCAGATAAGGGTGTCTATGTTTGCTGATGTGACTACAAAAGAAAAAGGCAGTTTCCCCTTTTAATGTTTGACTGCTGATGCCAAAAACTTAGTATGTCCATTTCAGATAATAAAACACAGAAAGCATTTTTTTTTTTAACTTTTGTTCTATTTACATTGGATAGAAATAGAATTTCATACATGCATATATTAAAATTGCATTTACAAGTAATTAAATCAAAATAAGCTTCATCTGTTTTGCTGAGAAGTGATAGTGTTGGTTCAGGTTTATCAGACTATCACTCACAGTCATGAACGTTTTCCACATCACTGTCATACTGAATACATCTGACGGTTCCATGCTAGTCTGCAGCTGATAAGTTGAAGTGTAGTCACATATAAGTGTTGTGTAATGGCAACAGTAGGATCAGTGACAATTTTTTTTATAGTCTTTGCTGCCAAATATCAGGGATTATACCATACCATATGCCTGTATTCACATTGCTAGCACTGTCAGCTGGATTCTATGTTGATGGAGTGAAGCCGCCTTTCTTCCACATCTATGGGGGGTCTGTGTTCTTACAAAATGTTTAGGGCAGTCCCTAGAGGATCGCCATGACCACATGTGGTGGGGCTCACTGTATTTATTGTCTAAGAAGTTGTGACAGTCTAGAGCATTTGTGTATTTTATGAGCCAGCTCAGATTAGAGAAGCATATGATCCTCGCAAATACGCATCATGTTGGTGAGCATTGCAATTACCACTCACCCATGGCAAAGCGTACTGTTGGCCAGCTGTGAGACCAGGGGCTATGTAGCCATGTGGTAATGAGTGTAAATATAGGGCAGTGACAGTGTCTGACATACTTCCTGTAGCTGCATCCTGTATATGATTTCTTTATTTATGGCTAATTTCTGGGTGCTGTATAAACATGAGTGTACATGAGCCATTGAATAGGACATGAAGGGTTCACATCTCTTTTTGTGTGAAGTTATGGAAAATCTTTTATAAAAGGTGAGCAAAAGACCAAGAGAAAATAGCTGCACAGGGGGGTTTATGTTGTCTCTGTAATTTCTGGCCTCCTAGCCTGGCTGTTATGAAGTAGTGGCAGCTAATCCCCCTTTAGTGGTGGAAGAGACAAGAACCTCTTCAGGGTACTGAACTAAAAGAAGAAACCTTTATCCTCTCTTCTCCTGCCAGATGGAGTAGCTCTTCCACTCTCTGCTCGCCACTGATTCATGACCCTATTCAAAGTCACCTATCCACATATGACAAAATGTATTCAGTATTCAGAATCCTGAATTAATCAGGGACAAATCCCTCCACTTCATAGATGTTAAATGTAGTGGGTTTAAGAATAATAAAGCCACCCTTATCACCAACTCCTGGGAAACTTTGTCCCAAGCCTCAAGCAGAAAAAGGACATTTTCTTGTTTTATTGAGTTGGTAAATTGCCATAGATTATAGATCCTGTCATTCAGTTTTTCCTCCCTGACCCTCTCTTTCTTTCTCTTTTTTTCTTGATCCAGCACAGCAGGAGCACTTCATCACTATTGTAATAGTGTATGCACAGAAAATGCTTAGACCGTTAGTCAAACTTTGAAAGTCAAAGTCAAAGGTCAAGACAAGTATTCCTTACAAGTAAAAAAAACTAGCATTTGTTCTCTGAGTGTTCATCTTCGCTAGGGTTGCCATTCCTTCATGGGGAGAGGGGTTACTGTGATGTTGCCCATAATGTCATGAGCAAAACATAACTGATGCATTTATATGTCCGTGTATTGCAGGGGTGTGACCCTGCATGATTTTGTTAAACTCTGAGAATGTATACAAGAGTAAGAACAAAAAATTTGTACATGCAAACAATAGTGCAGATCTCCTTCTTCATCATCATCATCTTCTTCTTCTTCTTCTTCTTTTGCTTTAGGGGGTCATCACAGCAGATCATCTCCCCCTTTTCCTAGCATCCTCTTCTGTCACACCAACCCTCTGCATGTCCTCCTTCACTTCATCCATGAATGTACTCTGCAGCTCCATCTTCAAAATTCTTTGTCCAATATATCCACTGTTCCTCCTCTCCACATATCCAAACCATCTCATCCTTGCCTCTCTAACTTTGTCTCCAAACTGCTCAGCCTGAGCTGTCCCTCTGATGTACTCATTTCTAATCTTCTCCATTCTGGTCACTCCCAGTGAAAATCTCAGCATCTTCAACTCTGCCACCTCCAGCTCAGCCTCCTTTTTTGTTGTCAGTGCTACTGTCTCCAAACCATAAATCATAGCAGGTCTCACTACCATCTTGTAAACCTTCCCTTTCACTCTTGCTGCTATCCTGTTGTTACAAATCACCCCTGACACTTCTCTTCATCCACTCCACCCTGCCTGTACTCTCTTCTTCACCTCTCATGTGTGCTGTCCATTGCTTTTGATTGTTGACCCCAGGTACTTAAACTTATCTACCTTCTCTACCTCTGCTCCTTGCATCTTCACTGTTACCTGTCTCACTCACACACATGTAGAATATTCTGTCTTGCTTCTACTGACTTTCATTCCTCTTTTCTCCAGACCATACCTCCACTTCTCCAGGCTCTCTTTCGTCAGTAGTGCAAATAGAGTGTTTTAATTGAAATGGCATTTATAATCATACACACATGTCAGAAGAGGCTTTATGCTGCTTAGGACTTTGTTGTGTAGAATATATGGATCAATTTTAAGTATTACATTGTGTGTTCATGATGGCCCTTTCTTGCAGCTAGCATTTGAGCAACATGAGCAAACTGGCAAATTAAAGACGGATAGTAAGAAACTGATTTGTACTTTGTACAAAATGAGAGGGTTTGTTACACAGTCAGTGACTTTTCACAAGTAATAATTGGGGTTTTATCTGAAAATAGTGCCCTACAATATGCATACTTGTTTCACCAGTACAAATCCATTACCTCAACAGCACATTCAATCATGGTCCACCAGCCATCTCCCACTAGTGTAATTGGCATTTTGCATCAGTAGGTTATAACTTTTTATAGCAGTTCATTCAGTGGTTTCACATAGGAAATCACAGAGATGACTGCCAGAGAAGCCTGTACACCCC
>VUQS01074700.1:0-14955 GCA_015108495.1 Heterochromis multidens | reverse complement strand
TGCAGCAGATGGCTGCCCCTCCCTGAGCCTGGCTCTGCCGGAGGTTTCTTCCCGTTAAAAGGGAGGGTTTCCTTCCCACTGTCGCCAAGTGCTTGCTCATACGGGGTTTTCTCTGTATGATTGTAGGGTCTTTACCTTACAATATAAAGTGCCTTGAGGCAACTGTTGTTGTGATTTGGCACTATATAAATAAAATTGAATTGAATTTTGTTTTGTTTTGCTGTTTTCACTACCTTAAGGCATTGTAAACCTACACAGGTTTTTATGTCTTTATCTTCAGTGTTAAGCACATTGAGTTTACATGTAATTAAATGTGCTATATAAATAAAATTGCCATTGCCATATTATTGGGACTATGATGAAGATCAAACCACAATTTGAGTAATTAGTGCTGAAATCCTTTGAGTCACTCACCTTTTCTTGCAGCTGTATAAAGCAGCATTTAAATATGTAGTTTGTCACCTCACAGTACAGGATATGAACATATTTACATAATGAACAAAGTGTGTGAAGCTGTTAAACCTGTTATTTTGCTGCTCTTTATTGCATAAACCATGACAATTCTAGCTGGCAGGTCAAACAGGTTAAATAACACACCTTCAGTTGCCAAATATTCAACAGAGTATTAAGTAGTGGTCCATTATCTGCAATAAAACACAAGACGTTCTCTATAAAGTTCTTTAATTTAACAAATACTCCATTTTAATCCATCCAATGCTGACATCCAGCTACCAACACTTTAAAGTTCCTCCTGAGGGACTCCCATACATGTATAATTTCTCCAGCAGGTTCTTGGTCTACCCAGAAAAAACTCCAAAAGGATGCATCGAGATCAGATGCCCAAATCACCTCAACTTACTCCTTTCGACATGAGGGAGCAGCACCTCTACTCTGAGATCCTCATAAGGCAGAGCCCAGAAACCCTACAGAGGAAACTGATTTTGCCCGCTTGTATACAGGTCACTGAGGGGTTTGCATGCCTGTGATCCTGGAAGTTGTGTTGTCTGGAGAAACAGCCCCTTGTAGGGTCTCCCAGGGCAAACTGATCCCAGGGAAGGGACCAGACTAAAAGCAATTCAAAAATCTGCAGTGAAAGGGAAAATTTGGCATTGGTTAACTTCGCCCAGAAGTGGGAAACCAGGGCCCCATCCTTGAGCCAGACCTGGGAGGGGAGCTTACAGGCAAGCGTCTAGTGACCAGGCCAGGATTCATGGGGCTTAGCAAGGTAAGACCCAGAAGAAATAACATGGACCTGCTGTCCTGTGGGCCCACAATGTGTGGTTGCACACACTGAGTTCAGGAGCAATCAGGCCTGAGTGTGTTGACCCCCATTCCCACAAATCCTTGCTGGCCCATTCAACACTACAAATCCACATCGAGTTTATCTAGTAATTATTTTTATTTTGCTTTTATTATCCAAAATTCACCTTCTCCATTCACTTTGACTCCCGCACGATTTTTAAACAAGAAATTATACTTTAACGGTGAGATAGGCTTTACTTTGTCTATTTACATATGAAGGTAAATTCTTCATATATGGAGATTACCAAGTATAACATTGCAAATAAACTGCAGTAAACTTAGAGCTGGATTGCACCATGACTGGCTCAATACTGATTACTGGTGCTCTAGTACATTCTTTAAATCAGAAGGGTGATATATTCATTAAGAAAATAGATGTTCACTTGTAAAGAGTTAAATAATTAAACGTGTATCACTTCATACCTTTAAGATCAGAAAGAAGACATTTAAAATACATAACCATACTACGATGACTAAGCTATGGAGATAATACAGTCACATGTCACATTTTTGATATGTTACCTGCCTTGATCTGCATTCAAAGGATGGCACACCTATTCAATCACATAGTAAAGGAATGGGCTGCTGATTGCGCCAAGTGCAAAAGGTACAAATTTACAGAAAAGTGTTAATCCCACCCAGGATCCAGTTTTATAAACCGCTTTAGAAAAACATCTCCCCAAAGTTAAGTCTGCCATCATAGAAGCACCACATTTAAAATACCACATCAAGCTTGAAGGACTGAATCTCTAATCGTTGTCCGAATCTTTAGGGGGGTAAAAGGTTAACCAGTCGTGAAAGTCGTGCCCGTAAGGACGAAGTCTGTAAACTCCAAACATCATAACCTGCATCTGATTTGGGGACATCCCGTTGAATGTGACCGCCATGTCAGAGCAGCAGCCCTCCACTACATTAGTGGGGTTGTCCTTCATGCTCTGTTTTATCAGGTTGTCCACACTCTGCCCGTTGAACAGGCCCTTCCCGTGTGCATCTTCGCCGTTCTCTGCAAACACGCCGGCATATTTGAGGCACACGGCCAGCTGCTTGTCTTCACCCAGCTTCCACAGTGCGCGTTCTCTTTCTGGGCATTTGCCTTCATCTTTGAACATGGTCATCAGCCTTTTCAGAGCTTCATAGCTTAGTACAATCCCGCTGCCATACTCCACATACTCGAGCTCCCCTGACTTCACAGCATTGCCCAGGTAGAAAGGTTCACTGGGATCCTTTGTGAGGATGAGATATTTCAGATTCTCAATGATGGCAAACGTGGTGGGTTGGGCCACAAAGAACCAGCGCAGGTCCCCGGCGTTCTCATAAGCATGGGCGAGAGCTTTACGCAACCTCGCCCAGTCGTCTTTTTCATTCAGGTCTACCGCTTCGAGCGCCTTGGAGCTCTCCGAGGTGTAAAACACAGGATTGTCACAGTGTTTGCTCCAAGTGTCCACAACGGTGGCCCAGTAAACAAGATTCTTGGGCTGCACCATGATGATGCAGTAGACCTGCACTTGATTCTTCAACTCCTCCACTTGACTGTCAGAGAGGTGTTTCAGCTCGTCTTTACTGGGAGCCTGAACATGGTGATGATGGTGATCTTCTGTCCCAGACTCAGTGCTGGGACTAAAGTTGCCCAGGAGTGACAGCACCAAGCAGAAGATGCCTCCCACGAGCATCCCCTTCATGAACGAGCATCCCTCAGACAACATGATGGCAGACACTGGAGGAGTAAGAAAATACATTACTGTATGTAAAGAAAAGCTTTTCAGTATTATCCTAAATCCCAGGGACTCTGATAAAAACACTGTTAACCATTGGTTTTTAAAGTGGAGTTTAATTTACTCAAGCATAAAACACACTTTTGTTCATCAAAATGGCCACAAGAATCAGGAAAATGCACAGACTTACTGCCTTAAATACCAATTATGCTTATGTGTGTAGTCACCCCCAAAAGCCCAATTTTTAATTGTTCAGCAGACAAAACAAGTGAACTGAATATATTTCATTTAATTAATTTGAGCTTCATTTGGATAATCAATAAAACCTTTGCCACCTTTTTACTGTTTGTTGAGAAACTGTCCCGATTATGGCACAAAAAGTGGGGAAAAACATCTATAAATGAGCATAAATCTGAACGTATACTCCAAACTGTACAAAATGCCACATGTGGATCACTCAGAACTCAACTCTGACATGACTATTGTTGAAATCAAAAGGCTTGATTAGTTAATTTAATCCGTGTGGCATGTGGCTTCTTTGTGTGTATTTAAATGCATGTGTGGATGGCATAACATTACAAGTTTATTTAGAGGGATGGGCCCCAGTCCACACTGTTTATTTGCATCTCTGCCTCTAGGCAATGCCGGTATGGAGCTTTTACACACCTGAATCATGTTTGAGCCTTTTTTCCTACTTAGATTTTAAATTATGTCCAGCCTCAGGATGGCACTGGTATCGATAATATCCTAATAATATCATCCCTATTTAAAGAAAGTTTAATTTTAAACCAAATAAATGTTGGCCTTTATGTGTGGGACACTTTATGAAGAATCAGTTGTAATAAAAATTAAGCAGAGGCCAGGTTAAAATGGCCAATTTTGCAAAAACCCCAAATACATTAAAAGTACATTCAAACTGAAGAGACGACAACAGCAAATTCTCACTTGGACTGACTTTTTGGTTGATGGATGGCTTTAATTTTTTGTATATTGATGGGAAAAACCCTTTATTATAGTTAAAATCTCACTTTTTCTCCACACCAGTGCAAAATCAGTAAGATATTCAATTTACCACGTAAAAACATCTGTATTTTTATTTCATTTTATGGAGGAAAAACCTAATAAACGCAATGAGGAAGGCGTGTCAGTCGCAGTTTATGAGACAAGTCAGATTTTTATAGCTGCTCTTCTAGTTTGACGTGTCTTTACCACGTAGAGACCCTCAGCTTTACATCGGGTCATTTTTAGTTTCTGTCTAAATAATAATAATAATAATAAAAAAAAGCCATTTGTTATTATCATATTTGCTTAGAAATACTTCGAGACAAGCGACAAACACCGAGCAGGCTGACAGTTTTGTTGAGAAATTGCGGAAAAATCATTTTAAAGCGCAGATTTAACGTCGTGAACTTTATAACAGCACTGTTAGCTGTTAGCTCCCTGCCTTCTTAGTCTTACACTGCGCGGCTCACTCTGGAGGTCTTTCCAGCACCATAAATACAACAAGTAGAAGGAATTTACTGTACCTAGATGGGTTAGTGCTGTCGTGCCAGTTTGTCCTCCAGTTTTTCCTGTCTTTCTTCTGCCTGCTTTCCTGTGTGCTGTGACTACAGACCTCAACCAGGAGCAGAGCGGCACTGTTCTTCTTCTACGACTTCAATAAAGCAGACTACACGCTACACCGGCGTGACGCTGCCACCTACTGCTCGCTCACCACACGTGTCAAACTCGAGGCCTGTGGGACAAACAAAGCTTCTTCTTCTTCTTCTTCTTCAGTGGCTGATTACCGCTGCCCACATGGTGATACGGAGCACCAGAAGGCAAATGGCAGCAAGGCATCCCACAAAGACCCTTTTGCACTTAGTTTCCACACGCCTACTTTTTGTCTTTCAGCCCTAGATTCTATGCAGAATTCCTGTTTCCCTTACAAACCTAAAAAATGCTACCATGCCCCCACAATAATACCTCTAAACTGAACTCTTGCTTCTGAACCTTAGTTTAATATTTCTGTAGCTCAGGAATGTCAAACTCATTTTACATCGTGGGCCACATACAGCCTACTTTGATCTTAAGTGGGGCGGACCAGTGAAACTCCCCTTTCTGTCAGTGTAAAGAAGTTTAACTACACATTTAATCCCTGAGTTGGCTGCCCCCCCTTTTCACCCAAGGGTGAGCCACCGGCGGACAATCCACATATTTGAATTGGCACAGATTTTATGTCAGATGCAACCCTCCAGTTTATCTGGGGCCTGCACTAGGTGTGTGTGGGCTTGTGTTTCCTCCCAGCTGCAAACCAGGGACTGTTTGCAAGCCAGGTGAATGTGATAACCACTACACTGTGGAAACACCAGAACCTGAACGATAAAACTAAAACTCAGCATACTGTAACAATGAAATGATGAACCAAAACACAGGATCACAAAAGAGAAAGTTATTACTCGGAAAATCATGCAGGAATCAAAGCAGGGATCCCAGACTTTAAACACAGAAACCCAAATATATTCACTAAGCACAGAAACCCTGGGACCGTGACACTGTCCTTTGTAAAGCCCAATGACTTGAAGCTAACCAGTGTAAAAACAGAGGGACGATTATAACAATAGCAGATATTTATTCCCCTGAACCTGCCTTAGCAGTCTCTGGAACCGTCAGCACAGAGCTTATCACATAAACCTAATACATACAATCCAGGTGTAGACAGAAAGGTAAAATCAATATTGGGTTCTTCTACTAAAAAGAAACAGGTGCTGAGCACATATGATTAGCTATAAATTCCTTCATTATTCCTGCTTTTCTAATCTAACAAATGTTCTTACTCAGTGATTCCCAGAACACAGCCATTCATTTTTTTTATCAGTATTGCTTTCCAAGTTAAAAGTCCCCTAACAGGTACCACGGTAAGAAAATCTATATATAGTTGCTGCTGTCCAGCTGTTGACCAGCTACAACCACTCAGATGCTGCTTACAAAACACTTTATTTGTGGATGTAAGATGCATCTTTTAGATGCTATCTCTGGGACGCATCGTCTGTGATATTCTTGGGGTCATGGGGTGGTTCGGGTCTTTCAACATCAGACACCCTCGCTCAGGTCACCCAGCCGGGGTTGATCAAGCCCTGACTTGTGTCCTAATGGTTTTCTCTGTGGCTTCACTCACAGATTTAATGGCCCTCCTCCTTGACTCTCCTCTAATTCCCAGTTGCTTGAGGACTTTGCAGAGTTACCGTCCTGCAAAACCTATACAGCCAACCCTCTATGGGCTCACAGAGGGTCTTCCAACTCCCAGATCACTGTAAGTTCCAGCATGATCAGGTGTTTTGTTGCCTGATTGAGGTGATGATCATGTCTGGCCGGAGTAATGTCATTTTCATGACAGTGTCTTTGGAAATTTCAGCATTTCATCATGAATGTAATGATGGTCACAGGATCATTTTTCTCTTAGAGTTTGTCACAGCTGTCCAGTCTACTTTTTTTTTCAAAATGTCTCTGTTTACAGTCAAAAATAGTCTCCAACTGAAGATGTAAAACAATGCCCTATATTCCATATTATGGCAATTAACAGATAAATAACATATTCAGTTTTATAGCACTTATATGTCATTGTTCCTTTAAATTTTTTGTAATGACTCTATTTATTTGTGCATTTCAAACTGACCTTTTGGCCTTAAACCTGAACCCTTGCTGTGTCTTTTCTTCTTCATTATCATTGCTCAGCTGTCAGAGGCATCAAATGTTGTTTTCAGCAGCAATTTCAGAGACATGGAGACAATAAATCACCTGAAGTCGCGTACACTCATCTCAGCATTAGGAATCTTTCAGTTTGACAAAAAGCCCCGCAGCCTCCTCGAGCAGCACAAAACTCCAAAGTTTGCCTTTGGATTATAAACTTCAAGATATTTTAGTATAAACTTAAAAAAATTATTTACTACTTATAAGTTTATTTATTTGTGTTATTTAAATTTGATTTAATAGGGATGATGCAGTTTAACAGTTCCAATACAGAGCACGAAACTGATGAGCTGCACAGAGTTTAAAGCTATTGGTGATTTGTCCCTAGTTGGGCTTTGACATCCATCCATTTTCTTACATTTATTTAGAGTCGCGGGGGGGGGGCTGGAGCCTATCCCAGCTGTCACAGGGCGAAAGGTGGACCACTGCACCACCATGCTGCCATAGACTTTGACATCCAAAATGCACAGTAAAAGTTTACATACTGTGGATGCAAAATACAAATATATGTGATTAATTTGATTTCACTCGTTAAGTGTTCTTCATAGATGACAGGTCTTTTGTCATAACAAACGGGAATGAGGACTCAAATGCAGGACTCAGAAGCTTGCAGCAGTTTACAGATCTTTATTACAGGAACTAGAAACTACAAAGGATTATTTAACTGACTCAGGTAAGTGCTGCTCTATAGAAATGGGTCCAGATTTTCTGCTGGAGAGGGAAACAAGAGTTAGTTGAGGTCCAGGTGAGTATGAAATATTTATCATTTGTGGAATTAGGATTTGAGTTCTTACTTGGTTTGCAGGTGGGGGAGTATGCAGGTGGCCAGTGGAGTCCAGAGGGAGAAGAAGGTGAGCTAAGGAGTCTTCCTCCAAACAGAAGGCAACCAGCTGGGGTTAAACAGGTAAGTGTGGCAGTGTGGAACTAATGTTTTTTCATATTGGGGAAAACAGAGGAAACTAGCTTCAGCTGTTCTCCAGGAGTTTGCACTAGGAAGCAGAAAAGAGAGCAGGGTTATAGAATGAACACACAGAAAACTGAGCTTATAGCAGAGGACCTGATTACTGCCATAAGCAACAACAATCTGGCAAGGAATGCAAACACCAGCCGGACATTAAATATGGCAAGGCTTGATTAGTGGAATTAGCTGGCGGAAGCCTGGACCCCCCTCAGGACTGCCCACAGGGCGGGCCAGTGAGAGTCCGGCCCACTACTCCACCTGAGTGTCGTCAAGAGACGAGAGAGAATGAAGACAAAAGGGGAACAAACCTCCAGGCGAATAGGAACCATGACACCTTTATTGTTTAAACTCATACTCTAATTCTTCTTAAAGGATTTTAAATTCAGTTTTTAGTGGATGTTCTCTTTACAATTTTAGAAATTTGTCAGGAACAAAGAAAACTGAATAAAAGAATAAAAGCTTCCCTCAGACCATCTGTATCTGACCTCTTTGATTTTGTCTGCCACATTCTGGTTTCAGTCAGCTCTTTGCACTGCTCTGCATGATCTTACATTTAATTTTTCTGTATTTTTTCTATATTTATCTTATTCACAGCTTAGCCTCTGTAGTAGTGTAACTCCAGTGACATCAGCCTGCCCTTCACCTTCATCTAAAATTAAACATTTCAACAACTACTGCATGCATAAAATTAAGTATATTCACCATGCACATATGATGAATCCAAATGACTTTGGTGATCTCCTCTCTTCGCACCACCATGAAGCTGACTTCCTTGCTTTTTCACAGCTAGTTGATTGACTGCATAGAAAGCTGATTCACACAGCACATCCCCCCATTAGGATACATTTTAATATTAACTTTTCCTATAGAGCCATCATCAGGTCAAAGTTTTTTTTAACCTTCTGAGGTCTTACCCTAACCCCATATTTTGGAGAAAGGCAATATGGACTTTATTTAGGAAAAAAAGTAAATCGTTTTTTACGTGTGTCAGTTAGAATGATTATTTTCTTTGTTTAATGTTTGCCAGAACTTTGGAGAACGATTAAATAAGAACAAAAATTACATGTAGTGATTGCCTGGGGTTAGAGTTTGAATAGACTCAGACCTCAGAGGGTTAACTTTAATCAGCTAATATTAGATTTTAACATTGGATACCTAAGTTCAGCTCATTTTAATCCTTATATGTATATTTTATTGTTTCTAATCCTCATTCCCAACATTTTAGCACGTTGCATTTTACAACACATGCATACAGAACGGAGCAGCATTGCATTATTTTTATTTATAAGGTTGTACTGCAAAAGCGGTCTCCGCTCTCCTCTTATTAACATCAGGTCACAGGACTTTCTAACATGAGCTGCACCTCGTATTCACACTAAAATTGGAAATACTGGGTTCAAATGCTTTTCTGCAACAAATGGAACCACAGAAGAAATGAAGTTGTGCTCTTTTATTATTTAAAAGGATACATTTATGTATCTACAATCACACTTGGACATGCTTTTTAAAATTTTTGGAATATCTATATGTGTATTTTCTGTGTGTTTACTCTCAAACTATGTATGTTTTTTTTTTTATACAAAAAGAGATTCGGATGTCAGTGAGAGAGCCTGTTTAAATAAGGATTTAATATGATAAGATATACTTTATTGATCCCAGATTTAATAAATGTATTTTGTTGCAGCCTTTAAAACCCCCCACAACAAACAAATAGCTTAAATAATTAGACTGGTATTTAGCACAATAAAATAAAAAGAGTGCAATAGCACGACAGAAAATATTAGATGACACTGAATGGCTCTGTATAACAGTGTGAAGTATATAATAATAATAATAATAATAATAATAATAATAATAATAATATTCTTTTTACATTAAATCATTAAATTTTACACTTTGCAATTAGTTGGTTTTAGTTTGCCCAATGTGTAACTTTTATTTTGAAAGGGTAGCAGTGTACATTAAAATGATAAATAATCACTTAGAATTTAAAACTGACATGTATTAAAACAGCTGGTATGGAGTCTGTACAGGGCTGACAAAAAACATGACAAGTGCAACTTACATAATGGTTTATAAGTCACGCATTCACCTCAGTCATAACTGATGGGCTCACAAAACAACTCCGAAACCTGCAGGGACACACTTCCACCAGCCCTGTGATCTCAGACATGAGCAATGACACGTTCATGCAGCCCATCACGTAGAAATGGTGTCACACACAAACCATCACAGCGTCTCTGGACAGCCGCTGATTACTGCCGGAGAGTAAACATTTGTTTGGCTGCTCTGTACAAGCACAGATAGGCTTTGGATGAATTGACAGGGTCAACTAAATGGTGTCTATGACGCCTGATCCATCACGTCAAGACCATTAAGAAGGAGACTGGGTGAGATGATAGTGTATTGATCAGGTTGTGATTGATGGGCCCTGAGGATATATAAGTGAAGTTCTCGGTCGAGCTGAGGGAGATTAGTTCAGATCTGGTCATCTAAACATAGAGACACCATGCTTTCTGTAGCTCTGTTTTACCTTGTAGCTGTGATTTGTTCAGCAACATGGACACACGCTCTCCCCCTTTACCCTGAGCCCAACCTGGAGCCACAGACAGGTAAGACATTTTTAAAGTCGGTTTCGTCTTTTCAGGTTACATTACTTCAGTTTAATCCAAATTTTTAATTGTTAGAAATAACCACGACCTTTTTAAACTGACCTCTTGTCACCCAACGCTGGGATAGTCACATTGCATGTCAGTTTTGCAGCATATTTTTTCCAAAATAAATCTGCTTGTTGCCTTAATGATAAGAGGTGTGATTAAAAAAAAAAAAAAGAAAGATAAACTTGTTTCATCCACACAGATTTCATTCAGAAATTAGTTTCAGAAGTGGAGGATGGCACCAACGGTGCAGAAGAGGAGCAGAGAGATGTGAATAATCTTTATCCCCTACTGGTGCATCACAACGGAGGGAGGGATACTTGGAATAAAGGTGAAAAATACATAAATCTGAACACAAAGAGTTGAATTAGAAAGAAAAAAAATAGTTAAATGCTGTGGTGAAAGCAGGTGAAGGTTAAACATTTATACATTTTTTTTCAGGGGTGAAAGATTCAGCACAACAGGATAAGTTTGCAAACATGGTAAGGTTGATCGTCTGCATCTCTCTATACTAATAATATATAGTCAGAAAAGTTCTTCACAAAAACAAATGAAAGAAGCAGAAATGTTGAAACAATAAAAAGCTCAAAGTACCATAAAAACCAAAAGACTAGTCAATAAAGAAGAACACACAACTCTTTTAAAACCAGGGCAATTAGTGGCTGAAATGCAGGCATTTGGGAACAAAAACACCTGAATTTGTGGGTGCAGTAGGTGGGTAAAGTACCAATGCAAACAGCTTGACTGCAGGGTTATGTGGTGGCTGAATTTGTGCAAGTCAAAACAGTGGCTGGAGCAGCCTGTAGGGCACCACTTGTGAATGTAGGGTCTGCATCTAATTCATAATTTTGCTTGTTTTTAGGTCGAAGAGCTCAAAGAAGTAGTACTGAAGCTGGCGGCCGCTGACAAGCTTCGGTCTCAGGGTTTTCTCAGATCAGAGCAGAGCCTGCCGAAAACAAATAAAAGAGGTGCGTGACTCACATGCCATACCTGCACAACCACTGTAATACAATGATCCAGTTAAACAGGATGTTTATCCAGGGCTTGTGCTAGTTAAGTGGGATGGATTTTTAAACAGACGCTAAGATAAATGATTTACATTGTAAAGAATGATAGGCTTAAGCAGTTGATAACTGTTATTAAATGCTTAATAACTGATTTATAACACAGTGTAGTGTAGTTTTTGGGTGCTATAAGGACATATTTATTATGGGGAGACAGTACAGGCGAATAGTTTACAACATTTAACTAACTGACTTTGCCATGAAACTCCTCCACATGTTTTGTTTTGCAAATTTTCAAAATTTTTGTCTAGTTATGCAAATTATCTCAATGCATGCTCAATAATCCATGTAAGAAAATCTCAGAAAGCAGATTCAATTCATCTGGACTTTCCAGTGGGATTTCTGGCTGAAAAGATGACAAAAAACTCATCTTACCGAAAATCGCCTTTATTGTAAACTTCCATTCATTTTCACTAAAAACCACCAGGAAAAAAAAAAAGAATTATAGATATCACATTGAAACTTCTAAAGCTGACTAATGACATACAGCTTTCTGAAATATTATGTTTAAATATGCAAATTAATTAATATGATGCGACACAGGCATTTACTTGCATAGATGTCCAATAGATCCAATAAACCTCACATCATACTGTGAACAGTGCACCTCATGCAAATAATGTAAGCCATTATCATATGGTCTTCTTTCAACCTTTATTATTATTAGGTTTTTTGTTTGCATGCTATCTCTTTGCTGCCGTATCACTCAAAATGTCCCCGCTGTGAGACTAATAAAGGATCATCTTAACTCATCTTAAAAGAAGACATATTATTGAAACAGTAACCGACTAAAACAGACCAAAAAAAGTTTAGTGCATTAAAAAACAGTTATTTTATATTAAATACATGTGCATAACACCATAGAGGAGTAAAGAGAGGAGTATAGAACAAATATTAATGTAATTACAGATCTCAGCCATTTCCAGTCAATTTTAAACAAGGGAGAAATAAAAAGATGTGAGTAACAGAGGAAGGATTACAGACACACACTGAATGTTGTATAGGTGCTGACAACATTAGTAATATTTCCAAAAAAGTATTATTATTATCATTATTATTAAAAACGTATTAAATGTGAGGATTTTTTTTTCTCTTTGATGTCCTGACAGCGTGTTTCTGGAAATATTGTGTGACCAACTAGAGCCCAGCGACAGTAAGTGTGATGTGATTTCAGCGCGGCCTGGTTGGAAGCTCTCTCCCTCTCCATCACCAGTTTTGTTTCCCACCACATGATATATTTATCGCCTGCACCGGATCAACAGAAGATATATTTTTGAAGCTGTAAAATGGTCTTTTTGTGGCTGAAAATAAACTTGAATATCAGAAATGCCGATTAATGTGACCTGGTTTTAGCTGTGATATTTCATGGGTGCAGAAGTTAAAATGAACGACAGAAACCAGATTATGACAAAGGAATGTGACATTTTTTTATTAGTGTGACAGTGTGACAATTCAGTGAAATGAAACTTTATTTGTACGGAGCAAGTACAGGAGTGTTTTACATAAAAATAAACTGTTTATGCAGCCCTTGCTCACACTAACACAATCGTACATATTTTTTGTGGGTGTTTTAATTGTAAAAAGCAAAAAAAAAAAAAAAGAAAAGATATTTACACTATAAACAAAACTAAACTCTGCTAAATATAAATCAGCAAACAATTGCACATATGGCCTTCTTTTGTCTGTGAGTGACTATAGATAAACAGTCAATACAAAAACATTTTACTTCAGCATGTCTTGGAGCTCTAGAGCAACATGAGCTCAAGGTTTTTAGGGTGTCTGGCTCATTGCCACAATTTATTTTTGAAGGTTGCAGCTTCCTCTACAGATCACCATCTCTATACACATGGTTACATTTGGTTAAAGAAAAACAAAACAAAGCAAAAAAATATGGGACAATAACTACAAAGAGTGAGATGTTTATTTCCTCTTGTTGGCCACGCTCAGGTAAGCCTTCTCAATTTCAATGTCGGCCGGGCACGTCTGTCTGAACTCGTCTCTTTCATCAGCGTTATGAAGGTATCGCCACACGCCTGTGAAATGTGCGGGAATCTCAAAGTTGCAATACTTTTTGGCAGCAACCTAAAAGAAATACATGGAGAGGAAGCTTGAAGATCAGAGCTAAAACAAGTACTCAGGTCATTCACTTAAGTACCAGTGGGACCAGGCAGAATCCCAGTGATAAGGTGATTTCCTATGAGCAAGCATTTGGTGATGGTGTGGAAGAAGAACTCCTCTGCATCCCATTCTACTTTTAGAAACTCAGAAACCACAAGTAAGCCTGCACTCAGAGAGCGATGTGCTCTATTGGAATAATATGGTACTATAAAGTCTTTAAGATATGATAGGGCCTGATTATGCAAGACTTTGTATGTGTGAAGAAGGATTTTAATTTTTTCTGGATTTAAGAGGGAGGTGAAATGTTACTAGTGAGTCTGGCCACCATATACTTGCAACTATAAACAAGCACAACTGTTAACAATTAAAGTCAAGCAGAAGTACCTCAAGATTTAATTTAAGTAACCTTAGTTTTGTACACCACAGTTGTTATTCATATACTTTTATATTATACATAATATATTACGTATACTAGTACATGCCCATCGTACAGTATTGTTTGGCCTGTTGGTGTTGTTGGCAAATTGATATACTTAATCACATTGAGAGAAGTGAAAAATAGTGGTGCTAGATGTTGTTTATATGCAAAAAATGGGTATTTTTAACCCGTTGCTAGGTGGTTGCTAGGCATGTAAAACGCTTTTGTGTATATAAATGAGATGTTATTGTTTGGAAATTAAAATGTTAGGATGCTTTTATAAGCTGTTGTACATGCATAAAAACAGGTCACTCTAATTTGTTGATAGGTGGTTGCCAGGCAACGTAATGGCTTCATAATATATCATGTCTAATTCAACTTGTGTGGATATAAATTATATCGATAGGATGCTTTTATGAGGTGTTACGGGTCCATAAATGCTAAAATCAGGACATTTTAGCCAGTTGCTAGGTGGTTGCTAGGCAATGTGATGATATCAAAATATCTGATATAGATAAGAACCTTTAAGAGCCCAAGATGTACATGTGTGCCAAGTTTGGTTGCTCAACTTCTGATAGTCTAGGAGGAGTTTGCAGCCAAACAAACACATGCACAAAGATTTCATGTATTACAGTGAGAAGGTTAGGAATGTATTTTGTGTGCTGTTGTTCTACAGGGTGGGCCATTTATATGGATACACCGTAATAACATGGGAATGGTTGGTGATATTAAAGTCCTGTTTGTGGCACATTAGTATATGTGAGGGGGCAAACTCCCCAAGATGGGTGGTGACCATGGTGGCCATTTAGAAGTCGGCCATCTTGGATACAACTTTTGTTTTTTCAATAGGAAGAGGGCCATGTGACACATCAAACTTATTGGTAATGTCACAAGAAAAACAATGGTGTGCTTGGTTTCAACGTAACTTTATTCTTTCATGAGTTATTTACAAGTTGCTCTTTGTTCACAGCCATTGACATGTCGAAGAGGTTAA